>JAOZJS010000223.1:0-57655 GCA_025882695.1 Amerodectes protonotaria | reverse complement strand
CGAGAGAGAGAGGAGAAGGCAGGATGGTTGAGAGAGCGTATCTCCACCTTCTTTTTGTTCTATTTCTGTGTTGTATCTATTGTTGTTACTGCTTTATAGTGTAGATTGGTTGAGCTATATCAATAGCCACGAGTGGTTGGGCGTCCCTTTTGCAATGTGTCATCGAACAATTTAACTATAATGGCTTTCACCCTTTATTATTTATTAATTTTGAAAACTAAATGTTGCAATCAAAGGAAATAAGATTGCACAGTGTGCTAAACCCGATCAAATGATAACCGTTTGTTTCCACGGATGTTGCCAAGACATTATTCTCAACGCCATTACTTTTGTTTCAAGATCAATGCTACAAAATACAAACAGCTCGCAACCAAATTGTGTTAGTGTTAAAAACATTAATTAAGATCCACTATTGCTGCTCAAGATTCTCTCTCGGAATCTCCATTTGTCAACCACTAAAAAAACTGCAATTGCCAAACTCAACAATATCCACGCAATAATATCAAGATGTTTCGAAGCACTTTACTGTGCGCCATTCTTTTACTAACACCAATCATCGCCATCAAGTGGAACGGTTGGATTTCGATATTTGGCCCGGAAGAAGGTAAATCAAATCATAAATCTATTCACAATTTTGTTCCAACATTCTTTTTTTTCGAATTTGAATTCGTACAATCATTTTTAGAAAAAGATCCTATAGATGGCGTTAAAATTGATCTAGGTTATATAGATTCAATTCTGGATGAAGAATGCAATCAAAAAATCGGCCCAATGGTGCATAAATGCCAAGAAGATTACCGGGAAGAATTGAAGCGGGTCTATAAAAAAGTAGGAAAAAATATTCATTCAGAATCGTTGAAAAAAGCATCTTGCTGTGGTGTTTGGAAAGCCAAACAATGCATAATAAGAGCTTTGGAAAGCATACAATGCGATTCTAACTATGTTGAAGGAATCAAAATGCTGCCAATTGACGAAGAAATCCAAAAGGACGTTGGCGATAAATGTTCCGAGTATTTAGAGAATTCTCCAGTTTGTGAAGAAGAATCCAAAAGTTCTTGGTTCTCAATGCACTCATTGATGTTATTCCTTGTGATAATTGTGGTTGGTACCATCATGATCATGGGAGCTATTCAAATTTACCCAAGATGGCGACAATTATAATCATATACATCCACATTCTTGTTCTGCTTTGAGTTTTTCTATATGAATTTACAATTAAAATCAAATTTTATAATTTTTTTTTTTAAAAAAAACTTGGTCGATCAATTTTTCTCGTCAAAGTGGAGAGTGAGAGAGAAAGAGAGAGAACACAAATTATCAAATCAAATTTAAATACAATCAGGAATCATGAGAATTAGCATTTAACAACAACAAAATGATCAAATAAATAATAAATCACAGAAACGATTGAAACTACCTAAAAAAGGAATAATTGAAGACAAAGGAAAATTATAATTCTAGTTACACAAGATTTAAATGAGTATGGCAAAATGACATGCTTCCGGCTTTTGAAAATCGATGATTCAGCATTGTCATTGCGCAACGACAATTTTCAAAAAATTTAGCGAATGCCGATTGGCTAGTAACCAATGGGTTCACCTCTTTTGCCTGGTCGCAGGCCTCCTATCGCTGCATTGGGTGCAGCCCAATGATGCTTGCTGGGCAGAACAGAGACATGGATAACACATCGCTATACGATCCTACCAACAACCAATCATCGCTTTCAGCCTGAACACTATAAAGAGTTGAGTCAAGGTGGTCAAGACGAATTGAATCAAAATGTAAGCGAGAGAGAGAGGAGAAGGCAGGATGGTTGAGAGAGCGTATCTCCACCTTCTTTTTGTTCTATTTCTGTGTTGTATCTATTGTTGTTACTGCTTTATAGTGTAGATTGGTTCAGCCAAATCAATAGCCACGAGTAGTTGGGCGTCCCTTTTGCAATGTGTCATCGAACAATTCAACTAAAAGGGCTTTCACCCTTTAACTTTTGGGGCGGATCGTCAAACCACTCTGTTGCTGTGGCTACACACAGTTGTTAAAGGACGATTTGAATAAATTTGTGAGCAAGGAAGGCAGGGCAACACAAAATGTCGGGCATGCCTGATCAAAGTGATGTGATGTGGATTGAGGTGTTTCAAGAAATTCAAGGGTTCGGGGTTCGATCAAAGCGATGATAATTCATCGGCCGAACAGGAAAGATTGGCTAGATTATCTTCACTGTTGGCCATCCGGTTGTTATGATCCGATTGATTGGAACCATTGAACAATTCAGTGAATGAATCGATCATGATCTGTACGAAATTCATCAAATGTGGTCGTTTTTGTTCGAAAAAATCCATATCGTTGAATTCGAATTGTAACAATGTTGGCCACCAACAGATTGCCAGATTTTTACTATCCATACTATTTACAGTGCTTTTATCCGCAATCCTAAATTTGATCAGAGGAAAAGTAGAAATAGAAATATCTCTTTTTAAAATTTTCAATCAAAATAAGATATAATATGTATGATCAATATATACTTGACAAAATGTGAGATCATGTGCTTGATGATTTGAAAATTGGAATTAGGTAATCCGCGTAGGAACATTTCCATATCGGCCAACTCCCCTGCATCGGTGTACTGTTTAGCCGAATTGGCAATGTTAGTCATAGAATCCGGAGGGAATATGGGCGGTAAACGTTTTAGGAAAAAATCTTTAAGTGCAGTCGCGACAGCATTCACTGGAATGTCTAGCTCAGCAATATTGATATCCGGATCTGGATAATAGGAAATAATGATAATAGGGAACATCAAAAACCTTGAAAGCTTTAAGATGATATATTGAAAACCTACTTTCATCAAATTTAAGTAACAAAGTATCAACATGAGCACGGTTACCCGGGACACGATATATTCCTTCCATGTCTAATCCTTCTTGTTCAATGAACTGTGTACATTTTTCAATGAATAATGGTACAGGATTTCCATTGGTTTGAGCAAATTCTTCCAATGATGAATGAACGGAAGCACCCTTCGATCGGCTTCTATTTCTGCTAGTCTCTTTTAAATTCTTTCTGTTCTTACGCTCTTCTTCTTTGATTCGTTTCTTTTCCAATTTTTCCGCTTTTCTTATGGATTTTTTATCCAATTCAGAGAATGTTCCGATTGATTTACTTTTAAGGAATTTAGCTTTGTCGGCATTCGATGCGGCATTGTTATTAGCACCATTATTGCTGTTAGCATTGTTGGTAGATACTTTGCCTGAAAGTATAAAATACCAAAACCCGATAAATCATCGGAAAAATGAAAATGGAAGATTAGAAGAATGATGATTGTGATGATTTATAACGGAGAAAATCAAATCAAATCAAATTAAATGAAAACCGGAACCAAAAAAAAAACTAAATTAAAACCAAGCCAAACCATACAATAATTTCCAAAAAAAAAATAACACTCCTCATCTCACATGCACTGTTCGAAATTAAACGAAAAATGAACCAAAAAAACAAACAAAAAATAAAACTTCGGGCATCGGATGCGTCGAATCGATTGTCTTCTTACCGGTATTAAACAGATACGCACTATGGCTAGCACTAGTATCTTCTGAAACGGCATCAACACTATTCTCATCCACGCTTATACCAGATTCTTGGTCGGCAGGCAATGAGAATAGCTTGGAGAATTGATGCCAACGATTTCTTCTTGATTCGCCTGAATCCAAATTATTACTATTATCATCATTTTCCATTGAAGCATAACGATTGTCCATATTGTTTGAATTTGGTTCATCATCATTAGGATTACCGATCACTTTTTCAAGCTGTGATTCATCATAGGAACTGAACGATGTGAATGATTTACCGATTCCGGAACTAGTGGGTGTTACCGCATTGGAACTATTGGCGCTGGTTGATGGTAAACGTGGTGGCGCCACGGGTAATGGCGTTATACGAAGCTTTTTCTGTGATTTTTTCTGACCTATACCGCCAACAATTGTTGGCTTCAAGCTATTGAATTTGATTCTCTCAGCCACATTCAACGATTCTGTTGTTTTCTCAGTGTTATTGTTAGATTCACTAGCCTCACTTTCAGAATCAACATCTGAATTATGCGAAAATATGCATAAAATATCCGTTTTTTTTAAATTAAACTAATTCTTTGAAATTACCTTTGACCGAAGAATGTTTGCCATAGAATCTTTCCCGACGACCAAGTTGACCTTTGATGTCATCCGTCAAGGCTGATTCTTTGAGCGGATTAAGCGGATGAGCCTGGCAAAAAAAGAAACGATCATCGTTCATTGCTAAGTTACTTGGTCGCGAGGAATATTCTGCTTACCGTTAAATCCTCAATATTCGAATTGGTTGATCGTGTTGGGCCCAAAGGTGAATGCAAAGTGAGACGACCAATAGCGTGGGAGAGATTGTCGAATCTTTTCATGTCGATTTTACCCGGAGCCTGGCGGTGAAAAGAGTATAATGTGATGAGCTGGAACAAAAATTACACAATCATGAGCCATTACAAACATACTTTGGATCGTTCACTGGATGTAGAATTATCATCATTGGATAGGGTTGGTGGCCATTGATCCGGTAATCGGTTGGCATTTATCGGTGACCTGCTATTCTGATGATATGCCCAGCCTTTGAAAAATATTTGTTTTATAGTGAATTAATTTTTTTTCAAAACACAACTATATAATAATCGAATGTTAATGATATTGAAGCTTACTTGAAACAACAGCATATTTATCGGCAGTGGCATTTAGATTATCTTCGGCTGAATGGATTCAAACGCAGGTAGGTGAGAGAAAACGGGCGGGAAAAAAATTTACAATTAAAATCAACATCAAAACGGAAACGGAAGTGAGGAAAGTTTTTTTTGTTGGCAAAACAAACAAAAAGAGATTCTAAGTGCTTTGGTTCGATGGATCTAATATGCTGTACTAGATGATTCAAATGGTGAATTGATGCGGGACAAGTTTAACAAACAACAACAACAACAACAAAAATTATACCGCTGGTATTGGAAGAGGAAACAGATTCATCTCCAATGTTCAATGAACAATCGTTATTCAGATCTTCTTCATTGTTGATCTTTTCCGGTTCCGGTTCAATAGTTTGATTTTCCACCTTGAATTCCGTACTTGTTGAGGGTTTGCTGGAAAGGTCAACATCTGGACCATTTTCATGTTGATTATCATCGTTTTCATTGGTGGAATAATCCACCGGAAGTTTGTTTTTAGTTCCGACCATCATTCGATCTTCTTGACGTTTTTTACGTAATCTAACTAAAGGTTTTTTGCTTTTATTGATGATTCCTTCATCTTCGATGGATTCTTCATCAGCAGAATGTTCATAATTATCATCATTATCGTCTTCATAATCGCCATCTTCATCTCCTTCATTAGATGATGATATACGATGGGACAATGAAGATGATCGCATTTTTAAATGATGTTTTTTCTTCTTTTTATTAAGATTATTATTCTTATTGCTGTTTGGCGGATACCGTTGCAACGATGATCGTTCCATTCCGAAACCAGCCATGGATGTGTTTGGTTGTACCAAGTTTTTCGATGATATTTGCATTGGATCATGATGAGTTGTTGGTAATTTAACTGGGATTTGTTGATGAAAATGTGGTGATCTAGAATATTGATGATGAAAATGTCGCCCGGTGGTGGCATAAATCAATGGAGAATGTTTAAAATCGGCAACACCGCTACCAGGAAACATGCCAGGGTGGTGAATGATGCTTTTTTCATAGCTTTCGTTCGGCAAACATTGCTGATCGAATGCGGATGATGATGATGATTGTGTTGATGGATGATGATGAGGATGAGGATGATGTTGATAATGAGATTGATTGTTTCGGAATGTCGAATACATAGGATGTGCACCAATTTGTGGATAATATTTTCGTTGATAATAAGCCAACGTATTGGATGGTTGTTCTAAACTTTCCTGTGAATGATGATAATTCGAATACATTTGTCGAGCAATCGATGGATGTTGGTGAGCGGTGGACATTTCCAATTGGAAATGTTGTAATTTATATGCTGGCGGCGGTGATATGGCCACCCGAGAATATGGCGGGGGATGATGAGAATGCTGTCTAGGTATTACAACATGAGCTGATGATGCTGGACGTGGTGGTGGCTGATCGATGGCCATTGATGGATCGATGATGCTAAAATCACCATCACCACCACCAACACCACTATCCAGTGGCGGACGGTGTACCGTTGGACGATACACATAATGAGCCGGTGGCAATGGTGCCATTGGATTATTATTAGCATAATAATGTGAATAATGTGAATCGATAGCATATATTCGATCCAAAGAATCAGCACTTGGATATGATTGTAAATTATAATCTTGAAAACATTCAAATGTTAAGGAAATACAAGGAAAACCGGAAATAGAAGATAATTTATAGAAAGATGGAAAAAGAGAAAGAAAAAGAGATAGAAAAAGATAAAGAAAGATAGAATTCAGAAAGACACCAGACAACAGTTTGAAGAGTTTTTACGAGGAAAAAGATCATAACGGTTCCGGAAATTCAGTTTAAAATTACCGTATACTTACAGTTATTATTATTGTTGTTGCTATTCAAAATGCGTCGTTGACGCATTTCCGATGGTTTCAGCAAATGTTCCTCATTGGTTTGATATATTGGAGTGAAAAATTGTTGACCACCACCTGTTTCCGTATCCGGAACATCCAGTTCATCCGGTGAATATCGTTCAATTTTTTTCACATGACCTCTAGGCCTGACTAGTGATGGTGAGAATTGATGAAATTGCGGATTCTTACCGGTGGATGACCGATGATGGTGGTGGCCTCTTCCCAATTGTGGCTGAAGATGTCTATTTTCCGGTAATCTTTCATAGATACCTTCCGGCAGAATTTTTGGCGAATCACAATCAATCTCGGTTGGATTATTCAAATTGATCGGAGCAGTGATCGGATCAAAATGTTCTTCAACAATGTTTGGTTCAAAACATTCTTCACTGGAAATACCGGAATGTGGTGATCTTTGTTCGAATGTTTGATCTCCAACCACACCAGCACCAACACCACCTGCATTGCTACCGGTTGTGGGGATAGTGGTGCTAATGTGCAGATTTTTCTCCACCAAATGTTTGTTACGAAGGGCATAATTGAGAAAAGCGGAAATGCATTTCCCCATTTCAGAACCAAGGGTTGATACTCCAAAATGAGCCTACAACACAGGAAGAAAAGAACATTTTAACATTTTATCCTGTGCGGGTATGTGACCGTATTCAAAAAAAAAAACGTACTTGCAATTGGTCGGCAAGTTCTTGACCTTTGGCCACCAATTGATGGGATAGTTTGCTTGGTCTTAGTTCATTTTCGACCAAAGCCAAGATTTGTATGGGCATCAATGTAGCGGTGACAGACGCCAAAGCCGACATGTTGCTAAACGATGCTTGGCGTTTGGACCAATAAACCAGAATGTTACCATGGAATAGTTCTTCTTTGTGGGCATATGAGCTATGATAGGATGAAACGGCAAATTCTACATAACAACTGGGTATCTCATTAATATTGATATCCGGATTTTCATCTTCGATAGACATCAAAAAACCAACATCAGTAACGAATGAATGATCAGATACTGGATAAAAATTGGAATTTGGTAGACTATCAAACAAAATTAATGATTCTAAAAAACGTCCCGGTGGAATCGGATCACCGCACATCAACGATATTAATATTCTTATTTCAGGATTCAAGGCACCTTCCGGAATCGAGCTGTTTACCGCCAATGAAGAACCATATATATGATTCATTTCATGGTGTCTGATCAGAATTTCACTTAGAAATATTAATGAACGTAATAATTCTTCTGATTTGAAACGTGCATGCGGCTCATTACTGGTTACATCAAAGAATGCACATTGCAAACATTGGGCACGATTGGCACCTTCTTCCCGTAGATAGCTTCGTTCTTTGGCGGATGTATCCGGTGTACAGGCTAATAATAGAACTAATGGAAGACCAGCTTGATGAATGTTTCCATATTGTAGATCGGTTAGTAATGAATGTTCCAATGTTTTCAATATGAATTCGAGCGATGCCCGCGAGGAATACACACAAAGATAGGCTTCCGATTGTTGCGAAGAATTTGAATATGGACGAAACGGAAACATTCCCAGTGATGACGATTCATTACTATGTATAAGTTGAGTTTCATAATTTATGCGAGGATTATCTTGTTCAAGCGATGGACACATGGCTTTGACCACGGTGGACATGTTTTCCGCATAAGCGGAAGAACCGAAAACAACGAATTTAATTTGAATCTTCTCCAAGTCTTGATTCCAGAGCGGATTACGAGAATTACGTTTGGCCAAAGATGAGTGATAGGCTTCAACGATTAGATCCACACAAGCCTGTCCAGCGTAGCAATGTTCTTTGATCGGCCATTGTAGGAAGCCAAGATGGCGGATCAATGCTAATTGCCGATCTTGAGGCAACAGATCCAATGTTAACCATCTTTCATCTTTGGATAGATCATGTGAGATGGTAGATAGATCATCTTGAGTGATCATTTTGGCCGCAGAAGCAAATTGTAAGAACAGTGGCGCACGTTCCAAGAACAATTCATTCAATTGGTCGCGAGCATCTTGTTGCAGGATTTTCTGATATTCCTCATAAATCATTTTCAATTCGGATTCTGGTAAAGAATTGACACAATCTCGATCTTGCAAAGAGTCACGTATTTCTTTCAACGGTTGACCAGGTACCACCGATGTTTCTCGTAATAGTTCGCTAAACTGATATCGAAGATTTCTTAGATGCTCTTCGGCCAGCAACGATGACAGATGATCAAAGTATGCCTTTTCCGCTTCCGGTGTTTGAAGTAGATCAAATGGAATGCGAGTTTCGTTGATATCGTCCATTTCCTGCCATGAAAGACTTTCGTTGAGCACAAAATTATTATCAAACAAAGGATGTTGGTGAAGAATTTGCTGCACGGATGGCCAACCATGGTCAGAACCGAAACTTTCCAGATCGGGTAACATTTCGCTGAAGATCTTGGGCAACCTACGCAAATACATGTCGATCTTTCGGCAAACATATTCTTCTTTGAGTTTTTTCACATGCCGTTTGAAGGTTTGCTGAGCACTTTCCTGACCAAACAAATCACAGTAGTTGATGAAATCTTGGCTTTTCGATAGATTAGAATAAGTATTGTTCCAATGAGTCCTGTTGGTGAAGCGAAAACAACAAAATCAAGATTAATCTCGAATCATGAAAAAAAAACCGAACCGGAAGTAGTACCTGTAATCGGTAATATTGGATCGGATCAATGTTAAGTACGCATCGTTGACAATTTCCAAACGGTCGCGTTGCTTCTGATATGCATCGCGATAGGAAACAATCTTGGTTTTGCCTTTGGCCCAATCACGTTGCACACAGGCCCAAAAAGCAAGATCCACATTGACATTATCATGAGCACTGGTTTCGACTAGAGGTATCAGTCCTTTGAATTCACGTCTACCGACCAATTTTTCCGCTTCGCGAATATTCAGATCGGATGCTTCATCATTCTTGGTGGTGGCCAATACCACCGGTTTTTTGGTCTTCAACAATGATGCCAATATTAAAGCTATTGTTTCGATTTGTCTCTCGATGGATCGGCCTTGGATTTCGCTTACATCGAATACACAAACAAAACCATCGACATTGAATCTACCATCGGGAAGATAGTGTTGTTCGTATTCTTTCTCGATTCCCAATTGATTCTTGCAAATGTACATCAATTTTTCGGATGAATTCAATCTGGTCGCTGCGCAACGTTTGTAGTATGGATCCATGGTTTTGCCAGATTTGAATGGTTGAAAACAGGCATCATCAACGAATTCGGTTTGTTCCACGATGTTGAAGGTCAACTCGAATCCTTCTTCGGTGCATTTTCTTGTGGTACCCCAATACAGCCAATGTTCATTGTTGACAATCGGACCGCTGAAGTCTGCTTGAGACAGTATTGAAATGTGATCACGATTATATTCATCCGCTTGTGGCCTGATGAAACGATTACACAGACAAGATTTTCCCATTCCCAAACAGCCTTTATCTTTGGCCGTGCCCGACAATCCGACCACACATACGTTGAACATACGTCCACCATAGTGTCCAGTATCATTAGCCCGACGATCATGTTCTTGGATTTTTTTGGACATTACAGCTTAGTTCCAGGATCCGACAAAAATTACCAGAATCAGTTGGCGATAAAAGCTTAAACGATCATCGAACAGAATGTGGCCCATAAAATGCATCGAGTTTCAATGGTGAAAATTCAAGGTATATGATCGAAGATTCGACACGGAAGGATGTTGGGAATGCATTCAGAACACCAGAGGAGATAGCATCACTTTTCCTGATTCCTTTTTTCTAGACGATTCCAGACAAGAAAGAAATAAGCACTTTTGTTAACCATTTAAGCTTAATGCGAGTTTTATGGAATCACGAATGGAACAAACATACCCCACAATGCTTGGATTCGATAAGGAGGATGTCAACCATGCACCAGAATAGAATAATAAAGACAATAAAACACATAAAACACACACACATACACCCGAAGACACGAACACCAACAAATATATTATATAAGTGGAACAAATTTATGGATCTGGTTAAAGAAGTTGACGCGTGCGAGTGGAATCAGCCCAACCAAAAGGTTCCAAATATCATAAAAACAAGGGCGCAAGGTTCTTGTCCATACAGATGTACTCGGAATAAAAATAAGTTGGTCGGGATCATATAGCTGGCATATTATTAGATTATATGTGGTTATTATATCGTTCCTTTGATTGTGTGAAAAGTAGCATCTTCACTATCACTGCTGCGGAAATCATTGAATTAACCGGTTGATAATATTTATATTGTTCCCAACAAAAAACAACAGAATCGTTTGAAGAATAAGGGCTCCAGAATGTGAGAATCAAGAGTGATACAATGATTATATTATGTAAAAAATAACATAACAAAGCTCCAGCTTTCCTACTGGATCCAATGGTGTTTTATTGTTCATTCAATGGCTTTCCCTTTCTCTTCTGTCCCTCGCACACATACACTCTCTCATTCTTTGGCTTCATGGACCGACCAATGTTCCAGGAACATCGACTATAGTGTTTTATTGGTGTCGCGGTTTTGGTTGGAGCTGCCAAAAACACAATGTTTGTTTTTGTTTTGCTTCTATCCGAAAAAACAAAGTCAAGAATCATTGAGAGAGAGAGAGCCGGATAACTATACTGTACACTGCTATGTCCCGCGAGTATCTTCGTGCATAGCCTAAACATAAGCCTTCTTGCATAAGCCTACACCCTCGAATGTGCATTTAAGTTTGGCGCATGCGCTGTAGCGTGCAAATTTTCGTAACAACCTCTGTGAACAGAGGATGAGAGGGACTCGAAATTTTTTTTTTTCGCTCTTGTGTTCAAGCATTTTCTCAAATGGCGGGTTTTTATTGTTATTTGCACACGCAAGACTGCTGCTGTTGATTTGTGTTGCTGTTTTCGGTTTTCTCCTCAAAAAAAAATCCCAAAACTTGACCAAAATGACCAATTTTCAAGAGGAATGTCAAGCATATTTTGGCACCGAAAATCTCTATGAGATTCTGGGTGTGAAAAAAGATGCCAACGAAAGTCAAATCAGAAGTGCTTATCGAAAAAAATCTTTGAAATATCATCCGGATCGTGTTCCTGCAACACACAAAGAACATGCTACAAAAGCTTTTCAGATTCTTGCCAAAGTATGTTTGCCTGATAAAATCATTATTTTTCTTTATTTATAAAAATTCAATCCAATCATCCATAGGTGCATCACGTGTTGGCTAATGAACAGTCTCGTAAAACCTACGATGAATCTGGACTCATCATTCTTGATGATCATATTTTGTCCTCTGATGATTCTACATTCGAAGATTTCCAAAATTATTGGCGAACAATATTTCCCAAGGTTGATGTTAAAAAACTGGATGAATTCCGTGACAAATACATTGGCTCTAAAGAAGAAAAAGCAGATTTGAAAAAACTTTACGAAAGATTCTCTGGTGATTTAAATAAGATTTATGAGTATCATTTTTACTATGCTGAAGACAGAGTTAATCATTTTTTGAATGAAATGATCGAATCGGGGGAAATTCCTGCATATGAAGCATTCATTAACGAGACAGAAAAATCCAAACGAAAACGTGAATTGCGAATCGCCAAAGAAGAAAAATTAGCTAAAAAAGAATGCTCTAAAAAAACCGACAATAAAGAATCCGATGATCTAATCAAAGCTATTCAACTAAAATCTGAGATGCGACAAAATGATTTGATTAGAAAATTGGAAGAAAAATATGGTAATGGTTCCAATGGAAAGTCCAAAAATAAGAAACGTCGGGCTTAGATCAATAGCCAACAAAGGCTGTTGTCACCATTGCAAAAATCTTCACGTCACGTCTGTGTGGATCCTCCCCATAACAAAGTGGAAATGCCAGTTTTCCAAAAAATGTAAACAACAAGTTGTTTTTTTTATCATTTTCATGTGTTGTGTTTCAAAGAAATAATTGTTTCTTTTGAAAAAAATGTCTTAATTTTTTTAAAATAATTAAAAAATGAAAATTAATAAAGATTTATTATTGGAAATATCTTATGGCCAATCAAGCAAAGAAGGTGTCATGTTTTTCAAATCCAACGACAGTGCTTTCAAGGAGAGGCGATTCAAATTATGCTCCAACATATTGTTCATTTACCATGGTCGAGAAGGTTCTGAACCAATTTATGGATTCATCATGGAAAATTTCGTCATTAGTCCTGACCAGGATACGCCCAATAAATTTACTTTCTGTAAGATTTTCGATGTTGACAAAATTTATGAAACATTGCCATTTTTTTTCTGTAGATTTCCTAGCAGAACCAGAGGTCAAATATTGTTTTTTTTGCATGAATAGTCGTCAGACCAATGAATGGTTTGAATTGTTGGCGAAAATATCATATCGTAAACAAAGAATTTTGCTAAATTCGCTTCGATCTCAATTAAAAGAAATCACCAACATCGATCCATTAGAATCTACCCCTTGGTTTAATAGGTTGTGAGATTTATTTTCTTTAAAATAATCAATTTTCACTAGAACAAATAACTACAAATATGCATTTAATACACTTTTGATTTGTTTAATAATAAAATTTAATCACAAGATCCATCACTCCAACCATCCAGCCATCTTTGATCCAATTTTGAGCAATCAAATTCTGGTTTGCCTAATTTTTTATTGACACGATTATGGATTTGACACCACCAATTGGACAACGATTTTCGACTTTCTGTCCTTGGTGGATCATTTTGAATGTCTTGTTGAAAATCTTTGGCACATGTTTCACATGGGTAAAATCGTGCCAATCCTTTTATAAAGTTTTTCATCAATTCTTGTTCTTCATTGGTCGGTTTTTCCGGATAATACACCGACATTGTATGCAATAATGACCAGGAATTTTTTCCCAATTCATCTTTGTCCAAAGGACAATCCGATCTGTATTGAGGAAAATTCAAAATGGAATTTAATTAAAATGTTGTTGAAAAGAAAAATCCTCACTACCTTTTTCCATGATTTGTTTCGATTTTGGTGTCATCGGTATTCTTTGATTTTTTGTCATCGGTTTGTTTACTTGTTTGCATCCACGTTTTGAAATCCGTGCAAGCACGACATGGTTTTGAGTGTCGTCCTCTTAATCCGAAATCATAATCTTCTTCGTGCGATTGTTGCAACAAAGATAATGGTGGCATTTTGCCCCAAGCAAATAGGTAAGAAGAAAACGACATGATGAATTATCGAAAATTTGAAATGAAAAACGCAATCATTGCACAAATTCATAAAAATAAAAACACGACTGAGAAAAATGCAAGATTCGAGATGGCAGAATGAGCGCGTGCAATGAGTCTGCGTACAGTATTTGTCATCAAAAATCACCTGATTCGGTCTCACACTGTATATCTGTTGACGTGTATCGGCGCGTTTTAAAACAGCTTATGTTGTGTCATTTTAATCCGTATAATTCCCGAATATTATCGTCATAATCCACATTTTGAACCCTCACAAAGATTCTCAACCTTGAGATGGCTCGTCGTCATCCTTATGCAAACGAAGGTATGTTTTAAATTGATCAAATAGGTCAACATTTATCGATGTTTCAACTCCAATTTTGTAGATTTTTTCTCTACTCACATTCCGGGGACCAATGAAAACAATGATGTGATTAATGGATTAAGGAGCCAAGTGACCGAACTCAAATCGGTATGAATCATTCGAATTGATGTTTTTTAAAAAAAATCCTTACAGTAAATTCGTTTTATTTAGCTATCTTTGGACATTGGCGAAGAAATCAAAGAGCATAATAGATTTTTGAAAGAATTGGACGATGATTTTGATTCAACATGGGGTTCTTTAAAAAGCTCAATGGCAAGATTGACCAAGATTGCCAGCTCTGGAAATAATCGTTACATTTGGTATCTATTGTTGTTCTCTTTATTTGTTTTCTTTGTTATTTGGTTGATTATAAGATTTTGAAACACAATTTTTATTGTTATACTCGATAAATCATTGCATTATATCTTTCTTTTTTATTTTTCAAATCTATTTTCTTCTTAAAATTTGGATTTTTTTTACAAAATACGAATAAAATTTCAATTTTTGTATGTGGAAGAAAACTTTCCGAAAACATAATGCTGAGCAAAAAAATATTCCAGAAAGTTGTTCGCTCTAACGTGTTCAGTCATGACTGCAGTTTGATGAAGCTTTAAGTTTCGGAGGGAAAACTGTCAGTCTTTTGTTGTTTATGTTGTCACATCAACATTGTTGAAAATTTCATCCCAAAATGGACTTCGATGATAATGACATGGAAGACTTGATCCAGGAAATCGTGGATGAAGGTCCCCACGATAATGAAACGGCTGTCGTCTTCAATGAAGACGAAGGTTGGTTGATTGATTGATCAATTCTTTTTGTGGCAAATATTAATTTTTTCCTTTGTCCAGCACAAGAAGCTTCACGTGTTCATTCTCGATGGTGTAGATCAGCACCACCTCCAATCGATCCGAAAAAAGATTCTCTGGTGTTCCAACAGATTGACATCGATTATTACATTGGTGAGGCCAGAGAAAATATGCCAGGACCATCACAAGGTCCAATGCCTGTGATGAGAATGTTTGGCGTCACGCCTTCCGGAACCTCTGTCATGGCACATGTTCACGGATTTGTTCCTTATTTTTATGTTCTGGCTCCGGATAAATTCGACGCCAGCCTTTGTAAAACCATGCGTGATCGTCTTAATCAACTCTTGTTGAAAGAATTACGCAAAAATGAAACCGTGTCCGATACTGTTCTTTCGGTCGTTTTGGTTGAAAAACAATCACTTTATGGATATCAAAGTGGTGGATCAAGAAAATTCATCAAAATCACACTTTGTCTTCCTCGATTGGTTGCCGTGGCAGCCAAAATTCTCACCCAAACCAATATGCTCGGTCAGACCGAAGTTAAATGTTTTGAATCAAACATTGAATTCGAAGTTCGTTTCATGGTGGATCGAAAAGTCGTGGGATGTTGTTGGATTGAATTGCCTGCTGGAACTTATGAAATCCGTGACCCAGCGAAATATGATTCACGTTGTCAAGTTGAAGTGGATATTGCTTTTGATAAGTTTATAGCTTATGAACCAGAAGGACAATGGTCTACCATTGCACCATTACGTATTCTAAGCTTTGATATTGAATGTGCTGGTAGAAAAGGAGTTTTTCCTGAGCCAGAAAAAGATCCGGTCATCCAGATTGCTAATTATGTTGTAAGACAAGGAGAAACTGAACCATTTATCAGGGTGATTTTTTGTTTGAAAAGTTGTCTGCCCATTGTTGATCACGAAGTACGTTGCTATGAAGATGAACGTAAATTGCTCAACGCATGGGCCAATTTTGTTCGGGAAGTTGATCCGGACATCATCACCGGATATAACATACAAAACTTTGATCTTGGTTATCTTTTGGATCGAGCCAAACATCTTAAATCTTCGACATTTTCCTATCTTGGTCGGATAAAACGCTCACAAACCACCGTTCGACGTGCCATTTTACAATCAAAACAAATGGGAAAACGTGAAAACAAATTGATCAACATCGAAGGTCGAGTTCAGTTTGATCTTTTATTGGTAATAGTACGTGATTATAAATTACGTTCATACACATTGAATGCGGTTAGTTACCATTTTTTGGGTGAACAAAAAGAAGATGTTCATCATTCGATAATTACCGATCTGCAAAAAGGAAATGAACAAACCAGAAAAAGATTGGCCATATATTGTCTGAAGGATGCATTGTTGCCATTGAAACTATTAGATAAGCTTATGTCATTGATCAATTACATGGAAATGGCTCGTGTCACTGGTGTACCATTGTCATATCTGTTGGCTAGAGGTCAACAAATCAAAGTTGTCTCGCAATTGTTAAGAAAGGCTTTGGAACAGAATCTTGTGATGCCGGCTGTCAAACCGGATCAAGGGGATGACTTTTCCGGTGCCTTGGTTATCGAACCAATAAGAGGATATTATGGGGTTCCCATTGCCACATTGGATTTTGCCTCCCTGTACCCATCCATAATGATGGCGCACAATCTTTGCTATACCACTTTGTTGACAGCTCAACAAGTTAAAGAATTGGATCCGGAAGATTATACGAAAACCCCTGCCGGGTCATATTTCATCAAGAAACATGTTCACAAAGGATTATTACCGGAAATCTTGGAACAATTGCTTACGGCCAGAAAACGCGCCAAAGCTGATTTGAAAAAAGAGACCGATCCATTCAAACGGAAAGTGTTGGATGGCAGACAATTGGCATTGAAAATGTCCGCCAATTCTGTGTATGGATTCACTGGAGCACAAGTTGGAAAATTACCATGTTTGGATATATCACAAAGTGTCACGGCGTTTGGTCGTGTGATGATTGAAAAGACTAAAAATACTGTTGAAGATATTTATAAGGTGGCCAATGGCTATCCCAAAGACAGTATGGTCATCTATGGTGATACCGATTCGGTGATGGTGAATTTTGGTGTGGAAACGGTGGAAGAAGCCATGAAATTGGGACAAGAAGCTGCGGATAAAATTTCGGAAAAATTCGAAAAACCCATCAAGCTTGAGTTTGAAAAAGTCTACTTTCCATATCTTCTGATCAATAAGAAACGTTATGCTGGCCTGTATTGGACACGTCCGGATAAGTTTGATAAAATGGATTGCAAAGGTATTGAAACGGTCCGTCGTGATAATTGCCCATTGGTTTCGAATTTGATCAGCAAATGTTTGCATCTGATTTTGGTGGAACGAAATCCGGAAGCTGCGGTTAATCATGCTAAATCAGTTATTTCCGATCTGCTTTGTAATCGTGTGGATATTTCTAATTTGATCATCACCAAAGAATTGACCAAAGCTGATCATGAATATGCGGCCAAACAAGCTCATGTAGAGTTGGCTCATCGTATGGCTAAACGTGATGCTGGCTCGGCACCAAAACTAGGCGACCGAGTTCCGTTTGTTATAATTGCTGCACCGAAAGGTACACCGGCTTATCTTAAATCTGAAGATCCATTGTATGTGTTGGAGAATCGTATACCTATCGATACCCAATATTATTTGGATAATCAAATTTCCAAACCATTGCAGCGTATATTCGAGCCGATTTTTCGAGAAAAAACCGACTCCGTTTTGTTACGTAAGGATATTGCATTTTGCATTTTGTGCATTCGATTGGAATTGATTTTTTTATGTCAATTTTTGAAGGTGGTGATCACACTAGAACCAAATCCATTCTAACATCCAAAGTTGGTGCTTTGTTCAAGTATACCAGCAAAAAAGAGACCTGTATCAAATGTAAAACTTCATTGCCGGACAAACATGAATATGCTACTTGTGATTATTGTGCCAAAGATGAGCATCTTATATTTCAAGCGGAGATTGAAAAAATGAATCAATTTGAGGAAAAGTTTGCCAAATTATGGACACAATGTCAACGTTGCCAAGGTAGCTTGCTTGAGCAGGTCATTTGCACAAGGTATGCCGGTTCGAATGAAGAGAGTTTATACTACTTTTTAAGGATTGGATTAATTAATGATTCTTGTTTTTTTTTTGTTGTTGTCGTTGAATATATGTATGCGATAAAGCTGTGATTGTCCAATATTCTACATGCGAAAAAAGGTCAAATTTGAATTGATGGAGCAGCAAAAAATCATTCAACGATTTGGTGTACCGCAATGGTGAAATTTTCCGGATTTTTTTCCCATTGAAAAACTGCCAAGTATTTAAAAAATCTAAACCTGCCTCTTTTTTTTGGGGGAGGGCAATCATTTTGAATTAAATCACAAGATTGTGATGATGATTTAAATAAAATGAAAAACAGTAATAAATTATGAAAGCCTGTGTGAATGTCGCATCGCAATCCTTGGATGGTTTTCTTCCTTGATCAAGGAACCGAATGATAAATCTTGAAGCTAGACAACAGGTGTCCAATATCGTTCATTAATATTAGTTGACGTTTATCTGCTGCTGCTGTGTGTGTGTCTAAATATAGTCAGCCACAACATGATATGAATGTGGTTAAGACAGACAGACAGATAGAGAGGGCGAACATTCAACAGAAGAAAACCGATTGTAACTGATTGATTAGTTTTGGTGACGGCGATTTTGGTTTGGTTTAGGGTGGTGGCGCATTATTGTTTCCATCGGAATGATAATGATGATATAACCAAAAATGGAAATGGAATATTTAAAAAATTTTCTTCGGTCGATACAACCGGTGCACCAATGATGTGACTTTCAAAATTGACAATGATTCAGCCGCTTCTAAGGAAAGGAGAAAAAAATGATCGGATTCCCATGAATCACCGCCGCCGCCACCATCACCATCAAATCGATGTTGTGTGATATAAATAATAAACAAAATGTCATTGAACATAAATTCCACCGAACAGACGATCGATCGTAGTAATCCGACCGGTTATTGGTGTCTGCGTGATGAATACGTTTGGATAAAATGAGACTTGAAAAAAAAATTTCGATTGTCTGCTGCCGCTGTTGATGATGATAATTATAGCTGGATTGTGTGCTATGATTGTATCCTGCGAACGAAAGGAAAACAAAATTGGATCATCATCATCATTAATAATCATGGTATAAAATGGATTGTCATATATTTGATATGATTACATGATTTCCACTAGCGAAACGATAACAACAACAACAACAATGACCAGGTATGGCCTGGTTTTTAGTGGTAGCATTTTGTTTTGGTGCCTTGTGTGCGATTGGTTGTTGTTTATGTTGTTGTTGTTGTTGTGGTGGTTGTGCTTGTCTGTTGTCCAATCTAGATATATCGAAGAAAGAGAAGAAAAGAAAAAGAAAATGGTAGACACAGTGCAGCAGGATATTCTTTCATGTTCTGTCTGTCTGCTTCTTCTTTTTTTTCCGTTTCAGTTCTTCATCATCAAAATAAAGTGATGTTTACCTGAAAAAAAATGAAGAAAAAAATCACCACCATCAACCATTTGTTCTGCCAATGAATATCATCTCTTTCATAACTAAAACTAAAAAAACTAAAAAGAGGATTGTACAGAAAAGAAGAGAAGAATGAAGAGAATGGATGGCCTTTATGGCGCGCTAGTTTTTCACATTCAAAGTTGCCGTTGTGATGTTGTTGTTGTTGTTCGCGGTCGTCGAATGGTCGTCGGTTAGTGTTTTTTTTGTGCCTTTCTTCTTACTTACATGCATTGGGTTGCAGTCTGCAGTAACGAACCACGGCAGCATCAACAGAACATCCACAAACCGTCCAATGAAACCAAAAAAAAAATGCTAGCAAACCCATTGCGTTTATATATGCACACATATAACTGACAGCTTTATTTGGTTGTGTGTAAAAAGAAAGAAATCGGTCTCTTATTTTACCTTGTTGTAGTTGTTGTTGTTGATTTTTATTATTTTTATTAGTGTGTTGGTGTATGTGTATACGTCCATTTGCCTATGACTTGTTGACCATCACCACTATCATCATCATCATCATCATCAACAACAACAACATCAACATCAACATCATCATTTGCTTCAAACAGAGAAGAAGCAACAAAAAAAGAAGAAATTTAAGTTCATCAACACTTGATCAACTCGTCTTCTTGTTTTTTTTTGTTTTATTTTTCGGTGTATATCTTCAACATCAACTTCTTCCCTGGTATATTTGATGTTCTGGTTAGTTGAAGAAACAACAACAAAATCCTATAAATAATTAGTGTGTGAAACGACATTTTCCCCTTTTTGCAGTGTGGAGAGCAGAGAAACAGAAAGAGAGAAAGCAAGCGTTGCCTAATTTATTTATTTTTTTCAATGTTGCCTTAACGGTCATCACATTCAAGACATCGTCAAGCTAACGAGTTAAAAATGAGAATGGTGGCAGAAGAAAAAGTTTAAAATCATCGGAATAATCACCGAAATAATATCCGATGATATTACTTTTTTTGTTTGAATTTGTGCTTTTGTTGAAACCTGCATTTTTTCCGCTCAAAACATATCAATTTGATGGATACCAAAGCAAACAATCACACACACCAATTGATTTTGTCTTGTTTCCGTCTCTTCGCAGTTACCATATCAACTATCATTTTCAATGACTATCAATAATTAAAGGTTTGTTATTAAAAACAAAAAAACCGTAACATTTTTTATAGCTGATAGCTAAACATTTTTTTTCAAAACTTTTCAATTAAAAACAGCTTCGAATTAATTTACATTGTTTGAAAATAATGTTCGAGAATTTACCAAGATCAATGAAGAACAATGATAAATTTCTGCCAGTATAAAATACCTTGAATGCACAAATGTTTTGAATGTGTTTCTTCTATCGAGTTTCAAGTTTTATCCAACCAGTGATCTTTATTAATCAGCTGTGATAAATTGATAAACAAACCGTCAACCACAACAACAGCAGCAAAAAATAAAAGCCGCAAATCCGAAAACATGGCTGCTAATCCAAGCAATGTCAGTGTGGCTGTTAGGTATGTCCAATAATCATATTTTGAGCATTCTTGGTCAATGATGATTTATCGTTGTGAATACCCCTTAGGATTAGGCCAAAACTTCAACGAGAAGAAATCGACATGTGTAATGTTTGCACCAGAGTTACGCCTGGTGAACCACAAGTATGGCTTGGCCAAGATAAAGCTTTCACATTTGATCACGTATTTGACATGTCCTCTAAACAATCAGAAGTTTATGAAAATTGTGTCAAAACATTAGTTGAAGGGTATGTGGTTGAGATTAACTTTCTTGAATTTTTTTCATGAAAATTCCATTTCAAATCAGATGCTTCGACGGTTTTAATGCCACGGTGCTGGCCTATGGCCAAACTGGATCTGGTAAAACATACACAATGGGCACCGGATTCGATGTTTCGTGCCCAGAAGAACAACGAGGAATCATTCCACGTGCTGTAGAGCATCTTTTCAATGGTATTATTCAAAGACAAGAGAATGCCAGAAATGAAGGCTTGCCCATACCGGAATTCACCGTAACCGCTCAATTCATCGAAATTTATAATGAAGAAATAATTGATTTGTTATCGGAAAGAACGAGAAAAGGTAATCAGATAAGAATTCAAGAAGATCTTAAAAAAGGTATTGCATTGGTTGGTGCCGAAACCAAACAAGTTATGTCAAGTAATGAAACATTACAATGCCTTAAATCTGGTTCATTGTTTCGTACCACCGGTGCCACATTAATGAATTCTGAATCTTCACGTTCGCATGCCATATTCACTCTGTTCATCAAACAAAATCGTGTGGATAGAATCAAAATGGAAGATGATAACGATGGTGATGACGGTTGTGCTGGTCAAGAAGTGGTAACTTTGACGGCTAAATTCAATTTTGTTGATCTTGCTGGTTCCGAAAGATTATCACGTACCGGTGCTGTGGGTGAAAGAGCCCGAGAAGGAATTTCGATCAATTCCGGATTGTTGCATTTGGGCAATGTGATTTCTGCTTTGGGTGATCGAACGAAAAAAATGACACATATACCATATCGTGATTCAAAATTGACCCGTGTTTTGCAGGATTCGTTGGGCGGAAACAGTGTCACAACAATGATTGCTTGTATATCTCCCTGTGATCGTGATTTTGTGGAAACATTGAACACATTAAGATACGCGAACAGAGCGAAAAATATTAAAAACAAAGTGGTGGCCAATCAAGATTCACAAACACAGCTCATTAATGAATTGCGAAGACAAATGCTACAACTGCAATTGGAAAATCAAGAATTACGTCAAGGGAAATTGTTTGTCACCAACAATGGTGAAGTAGAGTTGAATGATGTTTATCATGAAAATCAAATGCTTCAAAGAGAGCTTAATAATGCCAACATTCGTATCAAAGCACTGACCACGAGATTGGAGAACGTCAATGACGAAAACATTGTGCTCAATGAGAGAATCACTAAATTACAAATCAATGGTGGTGAAAATGATGAAGATGGTGTTGGTGGTGATGATTATGCCGAATCATTGATTAAAGGATATCTCAAAGAGATCAATAATCTTCGTTCAAAAGTTGTGGAAAGTGATCATTTGATTGCCTACTATCGCAAGCAATTGAATCAACGTGAAAATGATTTGACATATGGTAACGGTATGAATATTATCGAGAAAACTAAACAAGATATTGAATTGGGCAAATCCTATTACAATCAATTGAATAATTCGATTGCTACATCGGCCGACACCAATGGTAATAATCCTTTTTCGGATGGTAACGATGAAGAAAACGAAGGTGATTATTCGGGTAATGAAGATGATGAAGAATATGAAAAGAAATTGGCCAGCCACAATACCGAGCTTGCTACTTTGATTGAAAATCTAGCTTCAAAAGAACGATTGATTGAAGAATTCGAAGCTAGAGAGAAACGCATCACCGAATTGACCGAGCAATATGAGCAAAAAATTGCGAGCTTCAAAATCAAAATCAAACAAATCGAGGATGAACGTGATATATTGATGAACAAAATTAAAAAGGATAACAAAGATGATCACATATCAAAAGCGAAAAAAGAAGAATATGAAAAGAAATTAATGTCGTTGACCAATGATCTGAGAAAGTATGAAGCGTTGAAACGTGAACATCAAAAAATCATAAGTCAAGAGACATCGTCCAAGGAACGTTTGAAAAAATTACGACAAGAAATTATCGACGCAAAACAACAAAGAGTAAAATTGATTGCACAGATGCGAGATCAAATGGGCAAACATAATAAAGAAATGTCCAAGAATCGTTTGATGATCAACAAGTTGACTAGGGAGGATTATAAGAAGGTGGTGAAAATTCGTGATCTTGAAGAACAATCCAATATGCAGAAAAAGATGCTCAGAAGACGAGAGGAAGAGATTAAGAATTTGAAAAAATTAGTCAAACCAGATATGAGCGATCGTGCTGCCGGACGTTTCTATCGACGATTGGCCAATGGTAATACGCCACAAAAGGCCAGAAACAAGTGGCATAGTTTTGAGCAAAAATTCAACAAATTGGTCCAACAGCGTGTTCAATTTGAACAAGAGGAGAAAAAATTGGCACGTTATCTGCAAGATCGGCAGAAAAGTATCGATCTGTTGAACACTTTGAAAGAGGATAATACCGATGCTACAGCGGACGATCTGGAAGCTCTCAAAACCAATATTAAATATCTGAGCAGCTGCATCGAAGAAACGCAGAATATGATCATGCAGCTAGATGAGGAGAACATCAATATACAACAATTTTTCAATACATTAGATCCAGACGAGGTGGCTTATATAATGGACAAATTAACAAGTAGCGCCATAAATTATGCCATCACTTCGTCGCAACGTGAAGAAGAGTTGAAAGAAAAAGAAGCAAGCCTGAATAATATGGTGAAGGAGAATATTTATAGTAAACGTTTGCTTGATTACATGGTTTCCAATGTACAATTGGTAAGGGCAACAAAAAAAATATTTTCGAATTAATTTAAAGCCTCTAACATACAAAAAATGTTCATGTTCATGTGTAGAATCAAGATGATGAATTCTTGACGAACATTAACGATCCTGTGTTCCAGACACCAGCATCGGATAAATTTAGAAAATTAACTATGACACCATCCGAGCTTCTGTATTCGATGCCTGCCACAGTCGAACAGCCATCAAATTCTGTTCCTGTCATTGCGGAAACAAGGGAAGAAACCAATGAATCATGCAATGATGCTAATGGAAATGGAGTATTCACCAGTAATCTGAATCATAATTCTGATAGAAATGCAACGTTCAGGGTGGAACGAGACAACAACTTGGACCATGATAATCAAATATCGACAATCAATTATCCTTCGATTAATAGATTGCAAAGTGATGACCAATCTCAGTCTTCCAATGGTATTCCAGTGCCTACATTACATCACGTGTCTAATGCTTCCTCTCTCAAGTAAGGGTTAAGATACAAAAAAAAATTAATTAGTATTCCTAAGAATAGAAGAGAGTTGCTTTTTTTCAAATATCTATCTCTTTATGCTAAAATCATCTTTGCTTTGAATTGTCTTTTTCCCCTGTGCCTAATTTCACATCATTCTCGCTCAAAACCTGTTGCCCTCGATTTCTTGTCTTCAGGGAATTGAATAATATTCCTATCAGTACCACTTTGCCCAAACTGGCTAATCATTATCTACTGTCACCGCACTTGTTAAGACGTAAGATTCAGCAGCAGCAGCAACAGCACCAGACGAATCATTATCAAACGAATGCACCGACGAATCATAGCTATATGATTAATAATAATAATTACAGTCCATCCAAAGCGAATCGGTTGATACGTAGTACAAGCAACAATAATGATCACAATCAGCAAACTGATTCTAATAATCATTATTCTCGCAACAATAATTTGTAAGGCCTTATCCATGTGAATAACTTCCCTGCATGGCCTTCCCGAGACATTTTTCTTTTTTTCCCGTTTTTTTTTCGCTTACCTAAAACATTAGCTACAGATTAATTGATTGAATCGATTTTTTTCTGATTTTTTAGCGAACAATATTGGACAGAATCCATTAATGGAACCCCGCCTGGATCACCGTCGGTTAATCGAAAATTGAATAGAGAACTATCCGGATTGTCCTCATCGGTCACCGATGATGTTTTCCAACGATTAACCGGCACGGTAGCCCCTCCAATCGAGTATAGGTGAGAGATATACATTGTAGCAAATTGTATTCGTCTGTGTCATTTTGTCTTTATGTTGTTGTTTTTTCAGTACTGGTCAAATTTTGCAAAAGCAGCAACCGGATAAAACAACATTCCCATTACAAGGCACTCACACGGTTGGTAAGTGTTCATCGACCAACAGCAACCGGATCGATGAAATCATCTCCGACCACACAAACAACAATCACTATGCAATTCCGGTGTTTGACAATGATGCATCATTGTTGGGGGTAGATGATCATGATCAAAAACCTAGTCAAAAAATTAGGGTTACAGATGTTGGTCATCATGTTTGCACGAACTGTGAAAGCTGTGCCAATAAAGATGCTAAAAATGATAAGGACTTGTTATCGACCACCGTTGACACTTTTTATCTTGGAGCCATCCGAAGAAGTCAAAGATTGTTAGAGAAAAAGAAACGATTCGAAAAAGTTGATCATTAATCTTCTTATTTTAACTTGTTGAATTTCATTTATTCTGATCAGAATTTTATCTTCAGTTTTATCATTTTAACATTGACCACTGACAATAATTAAATTATCGATTAATTGTATTAATTTGATTCGTTTTTTTCTGCCCAAAAAAAAATGCCCAATATAGTTGGCCATCGGCGTGCAGTGTTATCAGTGACAGCCACCAATGAAGTATTATTTAGCGGATCAAAAGATGGTACAGCCAAAATATGGGACCTGACACAATGTACAGAAGTATTCACATTGAGCGATCATCCGGATGCTGTCAACGTGGTCAGATACGATGAATACAACAAGCTGATATTCACTTGTTCTAAGTCAATCATCAAAATTTGGGATCCAAGACAAAATCCAAATATTGATTGCGTCCGAACACTATGGTCAGTATGATGTCAGTTGATGATTGGTTGCCATAAACTAATTTTCTGAAATTCGGTGATTAGCTCTTCCGGTTTGATGTTGGAAAATACGACCAATGAAAGTTTAATCTATGATATGCGACTCAGTGCCGATGGTTCAACATTGTTCTCCACTGCAGAACGTTTGGTTCGTGTTTGGGATTTACGAACATTCCAATCGATTGGCAAATTAAATACCGGTCATAAATCGTTTGTCACTTGTTTGGCGGTGGATGATGATGATGTCAATGATACCCGATTGGTCATAACCGGTTCCAAAGATCACACTGTTAAAGTTTTTGAGCTTGACAACCAAATTTCCGGAATCCACATACCCAAATACACATTGAAACCGCCCCATTATGATGGTATTGAAGCACTTCGTTTGACCGACAAAGGAAGGTGCCTGTTTTCCGGCGGACGTGATGGTTGTATCAAAAAATGGAACCTAACTGAACAACGTTGCGTTGCCAGCTTGGGCAATTGTCACCGTGATTGGGTGCTAGCGTTGGACACTTTCCTTCAAGGCACGATTTTGTTGTCGGCCAACCGTAGTGGTAATTTAAGACTTTACGATATCGAAAATTGTCATTCATATGGCGAAATTCAAGCTCATAATATGGCCATCAATGATATTGCCACAATTCCACAAGTAGTATTTACTGCATCCACCGATTGTACCATTAATTTATGGCAGCACCGAGAGTCCAGTCCAACGGATGATAATGATTGAGAAGAAATTCCCTCATCTTTTTCATTTTGGACATCATCCGGAATTTCCATTTTCGCTTTTTATACTTAACAGATTTTACAGTATTCCTTGCCTTTTTTTAGAAACAAAATTTGTAAATTAATCAAGCTGTTTTTATATTAAAAAAAATTAAATTATTTATTTTCATGTCAATCATTTGCGACTAGCTTTGTTCATCATGACCCGACAAAGAAAAAAATCAATTGGACATTTTCTGAAAATATAAAACTTGAACATCACAGATCAATAATTCGAAAAAAAATGATACTTGTTGCATTGCATTGCTATCTACATTGAATATCGTCCGATATTACGATAAGACGTCCGTTCATACGGTACATTGTTGGTGTTGAAATATTCGTTGTAGATTAATTTTCCCAAAAAAAGGTGGAAAACAATTATTAAAAAGATCATTGTGATCCAAAAAAATCCGGGCAATCCACCTAACGAATGTCCATAACGATGCAAAGCTATTGTTTGATGTTCATGAGCTGGTGCTTCGCCAATTTCTTTAACATGGATCGAGTGCTTTAACTCTTGTAAATGTTCTCGATCGGAAGTTATATAAAGTAATGGTGTTAAAGGGTCGGTTAGTTTTACCGGAAATTCCGATGGATTCGATGACAAATGAATGGGAGCATCAAGGCAGCCAGCATCGCAAGCAAAAAAGTCTTTCCCATTAGGATCTATAGCCGAAAATGGTTGGATTTTTCCGTGGATTGATTTTTTAAATTATGAAAAACTTACTTTGATTCGCAACGGAAACTCGGATCACCGCTTTATTATCCTCATTGATGATGACGCTAATGTTGATCGGTGTTCCATCATCATACAACAAGCGTCGGATCAAAAATGATCGCTGCAAATCATTGGGATGAGAATGGAATTCTAGATGTCTAGGCGCGAAACGTAACCCGGCAAGGCTGAGAAGAACAGCTTGTAGAACTTCTTTTGCGCTTGATTGAATCAAATGTTCGCAGCTTAATTTCTCCAACGTCAGAAACCATAATGAAATTACACGTTGAAGATTATTGATTGAATCAAGACGATCCCATAATCGAGAGGCCTTGGCAACAAGAAAACAAAGGAATTTCCGATTGCATTCAATGGTCCAAAACTCTGAAAATCGGCTAGCTTACTTGAAACGTTGAATGGCCATGATAGCACCTATCTGGTTTGTACTGTAATGATTTAATTGATTGAATTTCAACGTAGCTCATCAATTCGGAACTAATATTGTCCAAAACTGAACTGGTAAGGCTTGATTTGTTTGGCGAGGGCAATAGCATTGGACGTTGACATAACATATAATAAATAGTGGCATTGATTCTATCTCCATTGACAGCATCTGGTGCATGTGAATGAGATATGCTGAAACCGGAATACCAAAGGCTTTGCCAAGCATGCTCATGATACTGTTGAAGAGCTGTGTCGGAAAAATCGACAATTTTTTGCACAGCATCACGTAACGAAACTTTTAAATCAGGAATGGCAGCTTGCATTTCGGATTCATGTTTAAAAACATTGCTATAATTTAAGAAAGTATGAAGGACCAGAGAATACCGATCGTTCGGATGGACTTCAACAGTATCATGCAAAGAAGAATATGCAATGGCTATTGCTTGAGCTCTTGTTTGTGATCGTGCCGTAATGATTGAATATTCGCGATGATCTTTGGTGGTAACACTGATCGGTTTGGCAATACTACCAACAGACTTGTTCAACCAGCCTTTACGAGACAGGTTCAGAATAAGAGGAGCGTTCTGATAAGAACAAATCAGCAGTGGCAACAAATTTGTTTGAAGAAAATCATGAAATTTGCAAGTGATAATTATCGTCAAAAACAAAACTAACCGTAGGATTCGATACACGAATATCCTGAGTGAATAACACTGGAATTAAGCGATGAGCTGTGAAGGTTTCATGAATGGAAACCACATCTCCGCCATAATTGGCGCAAGTAATCTTTTCGAAAGTACCTTTAAGATAACGCGAAACGAAAGCGGTTTTGGTGTGGGTGCCGAAATCTCCAATTTTGACGATTGGATCGAAAAGAATGGGGATGTTAAGGATTCTTCTGCCGCGAATGTAAAATTTGTTCCCATTTTCGGTTTCGCTCACCGGACTGATTGCGAATCTACCATTTCCAACCAATGGTACAAATGAATTCTTAGCCATCGGATCAATACTGGCAGGATCATTGTTTTCTACTAAGGAATCTGGCGAAGCAGTTGGTATCCAGACATGTGAATCGGAGTCTTGAATCTCAGTTTCCAAAGAACGTAAAAACATATCAATACAACGAGTCGTCAAATCTGGAATAATAATTTTAAAAAATTATCAATTTGACAACCGGTATCAATGATAAATCAAAACAAACCTTCTTTTTCCAATTTGGTCACGCCAAATCGACGAAACATTATTGATATAAGATATAAAATAAGAAGGCAACCGCAAACCATAAAAATGGATCGTTTTCGCCTAAAATAGAGGATTATTTTCGATATTATGGAACGGTTTGTTAGCAAAAGAAAACTCACAAATAAAGCTTATCATGACGTTTGAAGCGGCGAGAATTGAAAAAATCCAAAATATCACGCAAAGACATATTTACGAAAACTTTGAGACCATTTGTATTCACTGTGGTGATGGAGAAAGCATTTTGATTTGATGAAATTTTAAAATCAAAAATCTAAAAATTTGACACGAAACAAATTATGTTTTGATTGGATCATCACCTGATTGAGGTGTGTGCATATTGTGGGGCCTGTACTGTCAATATAGAAAATTTGTAAAGCGCCATCTGAAAGATGGTTTTGCTTTGCACTTCTCTGCGAGTGCATCTCAGTTGCAATCTGACCGTGAAACCGATCTTACTGATCGATTTGGGCAGTATATAAAGTGGACTTAAATTTTTCCTTCATTTTTTTCCAAATTCATTTCGTCGATCCGAAATGCCTACGAAAACAAACTGTGCGTAGTTGTCTTTGTTGTTGTTTCCATCAAAATTCATAATGGAACTTGATTGCAATCATCATATAATTGCCATTCTGGAACAATAAAAACCAGCCGCCAAAAATGTATAGTGCGACGACGTGCATCAAGAGATTCAGAAAACACACGCCTTTGTGAATTCGAAGGCTGTGTCTGCCTCTGTTTTTGTGTGCATCCTTTCCCATGTTTATTGGTGATTGTTTGTGTTGGTGATTGGTGTGTGTGTATGTTTGCCTACCATCCAGATTGTGTTTGTGAATCCAAAAAAAGCAATGAAAAAATTCATTCTAACCAACCGTTCATATTATGAACAGTGTGTTCATCAACGGCCAACAATCCACCATCAACGTATCCAGCATTGATTCGGGGGCTTGTTGTTTTGTCGATTATTCAATGACATCACACAAAGATCCTAGCAACAATAACAACAAAACAGCAGGATAATAATCATCAAATGGCGTCCATTATGGAAGTTGAAAATGTTTCAAACAAATGATACTCTACAAATGGTACACGGTATCGTTGCTGAGCACAGGCGAAGACCGACCACAAATTGCTGTGGGATGATAATTCGTTCAGTCATTAATGAAACTAAAAAACAACATCAACAATAACGACAACAACAGCATCACAAATGGTATCTTTTTGTCCGTGTGTTCAATTGAATGACAATGATCATTATTTTCGACAGAACGAAAACCAGATAAGCAAAAATTTATTGTTTCCTTCTAAAAGCTGAGAGCTTCTGGAATCACATCAATGTGTGTTTCGAAAAAACTACAAAAATTTACGGCCCGTACCAAACATAGTTAGCTATCTTTTTTTTGATATTATTAGCGCAAAGCTTTGTCTCAATCAATCATCCTTTCACTATTGGTCTCTTTCGCCGACAATCCAGTGCTAGGAGCTCAATGTTTTTTATTATCAGTATTTTTTTCAAAAAAAAATGTATTAATCGTCACACACCACTTATCGCTTATTAATTGAAACCCAATTTAGTTGGTGTTGTTTTCTCTTCCTCTTTTTTTCTGCCAATTTTTTTACGACATAACCAGAAAAAAAATTTGTTTTGATGTGCAAGTGTGTGTGTTATTCTCGGGAATTAAGCTTTTTCGGTGAAGAAAATTATTACCAATGTCGATTACTGGAAGGAGAGCGTTTGCTCACAAATTGATAAAGTTAGTAAAATTAAAATATTTGATCAAAACCAAAATCTTAATCAATTCTGTGTTTCCATCATAGGGAAAATAACAGCGAAATTCGCCATAGGCTGTCCAAAATTTTATCCTCTTCTGCACAGCCTCCCACACAGAATAATAAAGTTCCTGTGGTGAATTTTGACATGGGTCCAAACATACCAACAACCACGAATGTCATAGAAGAGAATGTTTCCTGTGGAAATTATTATTACTGCGATACATCAATCGATGATCTGGTTGATCCGATTGATTATGAAGCTTTTCTGACCAAAAACGATGGTCGTATTGCTCAAAAATTACGTCCAGTTCTGCTGTTTCCAACCGATGATATTATTGTGGAGAAATATCAGCCAATGTTCAGAACGTTGGAACCAGCAGCGCCAGATTTTCATAATTTGAATACAACAGAAGACCCTTATATTCAATGTATTGATGCTTGTAGCTTGAAATCGCTGATTGTCGTCAAAAAGTAAGGTTTTACCATCTTTGTTTAAACGATAATTCTATTTATTTTTCCTCCCTGTACAATCAAAGGTACGAGAAAAAAGCTAAATTCGAAAAAAACATGCGTTTTGAAAATTTAGAACGACAAGAATATGAAGTTGACATCAAGAAAAAGGCTGAAAATATAAATAATAACAAAAGCAGTGATTCTCTGATAGCGCTTGAATCGGATTCGGCGACAATTTGCTCTTATTCAACATCATGTCGATCATCAAGACCTCAATCATTGTTTTCAACATCATCAACAATATCATCGTCTTCGAATATGCCACCATTGGCATCCGATGAAGATGACCGGATAGATGATGATGATGATGATGATAATAATGACGATAATTGTTCAACACCTTTGGCTCAAGATACAAATTCTCTGCGTGATACCACTTTCAATCACTCGAATTCATTGTCTTCATTGAATAAATCCATTTCCAAAGAGTGTGTGTATCGTTCTTCAACCACGTTGGAAACGATTGATCATCACTCTGAAACGAGAAAAGCTCAAAATGATCACATGGATGTGTTCATTGAAGATATTTTGCGAAAGAATTATGATAATTTTTTCAATGAGCTTTATATAAATTATGAAATAGATGATTTAAGAAATATGCTACCTATATTTTGTCTATATCCTCCACAATCCGATGAAGAGATGATTGAGTTTCGTCCAAAAATATCACCTCCATCTGATGTGCCTAGGTATAAATTTCGATTCAAATGGTGTTCATTAGAAATGGATCCACATATTGAGCCAATGTTTGCCACTGCGGCCATTTACGATGTTAAAGCGAGGAAAAAAGTTACCGAAAATTTTCATTTTGACCTGAACTCAGAATCAATGAAACATTTGCTAAAATCGCACATTTCCTTCCAAGATCTGTCAACATTGTCCAAGCAAGCAATTTTCAGTTTGAGCCACCTTAATTCTGATATGTATTTTGTGATAAAATTGGAAAAAGTCTTCCAAAGTGATCTTAATGATTTGATGGATGCATATAGTCGCCAGATTGATGATCAGCACAAAATAGAAAAACTTAAAACATTGGTCAAAAATAATTGTGAACGTTTAGGACGTTATCGGATGCCGTTCGCATGGTCATCGTTTCCTTTGGCCGATATACTTAGCAATGGTGCCATCACTCCAGACAACCCTACCAAAGATATCATCAATGATACGGTCAATAATGGTAAAAATTCCAATAGTTTAGAAAGCCTGAAAAGAATCGCCAATGAATGCTCAACCAATCTTGTTCGTAAAGGTTCATTAGAAAGACATTTGACTCTTGGCTCGAACAGTTCCAATTCTATGGAACGGAAACAATCATTGACTTTACCAGAAGATTTGATAAAAGCCTATGAAAAGCTGAAACCATCCTCAATTACGATCAGAGTTTTCTATCGTCCCGATGGGGAAAAATTCAGTGATGATGAATTGTATAAATTTTTAGCCGAATCTAAACGAGCACCAAATATCAAACGCTTTCGTTCGTTGCCGTTAACCGTTAAGCTGGAAGTTTGTGCTTTGCGTGATGATGATTCCATAAAATGTCGTGTCAATCCAGAATTGGTTCGTATACAACCGTATTCTGAAGATGGAACTAGTCCAGTGAAAGAGATATTGGAATTTCGAGATATTAGCATACCTCACATTGAACACAGGAATCTTTTGTACGTTTATCCGAAAAGCTTGAATCTTACATCGAGGCAAAACTCGGCCAGAAACGTTACAATCAAAGTACAATTGCTATCGAGCGAAGAGAAATTCAGCGCAATGAATGCGATTTTCGGAAAATCTAGCTGCCCAGAGTACTTAACAGAAGCATATACTGCGATCAATTATCATAATAGGTGTCCAAGTTTTTCGGAAGAATTCAAAATTCGTTTACCATCACAGATCAACAAACAAACGCACTTGTTTTTCACTTTTATCCATGTACATGCCAAAGTTAAAAATGATGTTCCGGTTGATGAGATCGTTGGCTATACTTGGCTACCATTATGGCGAGATGATTGTCTTCAAACAGGTCCGTTTGCTTTGCCGATTGTGTCGGAAATGCCCACATCTGGTTATTCATTTTTGACCCCCACCGATTCTGATACGTTGCCAAATTTGAAATGGATCGATAATCATAAGCCATTGTTTTCGGTGCATCTTGATGCTTATTCAAGCATATTTGCTCAGGATGCATTTGTGGATCGATTCTTTCGAATAACATCATCGTTAGAAAGCCAAACACAAATGGCCAGTTTTCTCCATTCAACCAATATGTATGATGAATTCTGTAAGGCCATCAGCGGCCTGACCAATGCCAATATTGATTCGTTGGTGAAATTTGTTCATATAATTATAAATCGATTGATCATGTTGATGGTGAAACCGCCGCCAGTATTCAATAATCAAAATAGGACAAAATTGTTGAAAAATTTCAAAACTACAGTATTTGAAACATTAGCAATATTGGTTAGCAAGATCAACACCGCCATGTACAGTGGACATGATGAAATGAGATCTGGAATATTGAGCACATTTGTTCATTATCAAGCAATCATTCCTCAGCCCAATAATTTTGATCTCACCATGGACGAAAATATTTCCGATCCACCGGTGGACAGCAGTTTGTCGGAGGGGCCAAAAAATTCCAAATCATTCCACGAAGAAATCGTTCATCAATGGTTATCATGCAGCCAAACGATCCAGGAACGAATTTTCGAGCATGCTTTTTTTCACTTTGATCTCATTTTCAAAAGCCTTTGCATAAGTATTTCGTTGAACACCAACTCCAGATTGGTACAACGCAGTCCCATTGATAAATCATTCGAGAACAGCATCAACCATTTGATTATTATGATTGGCGATGGTGTTTCGCATGAGATCAAAACTAGAATGTCCAAAGATTTAACATCTTCCACATTGCCTGATATGTTTCATAATCTCAATATAGATTTGGCGTTTTTCATTCGTGATCTCCTCTCCATACTGGATCGTCATCATGTATTTGGTTTGGTCAAAATTTATCTGACCAAAATAAGTGCGTCTATATTGAAAAATTCTTCAACATTGCGCAAAGATAATGGTATCGATTTGATCAAAAATAACCATGCTAAACTGGAAGAGACGTTGTTTAAAATGAAAGTGAACTTTTTGCGCATCATTTGTGGCCATGAACACTTTGTCGCGTTGAATTTACCGTTTGGAACGCCATTGTTTGCCGCCTTGGAGCAAGGTTCTCCAAGCCATAGCCAAAAATTTTCATTATCTTATTCAATGGCCAAAGAAATGCTTGATAGTAATATTTTTTCCGATCTGATTTTTGATCGAATAAGGCCATATTCAGAATTAACCGATGAATATCGTCGACAACATTGGCTACTGGGATTGGTGTTTTGTGTACTGCTTGAATCGTTCACCAAAACCAAATCTTCATTGCAAACCATGGCAGCCAATCTAATTCGATCGGTTTTGACCACTTTTGATTGGGACCCGAGATTTCAGGATGCGACCGTAAAGCATCGAACCGCCTGTTTGTTTCTGCCATTGATTGGTATCATGATTGATGCAATCGAACAATTGTCCGATTCGATCACCAAAGAAAATGCTTTCTATTCAGCGTTAGAATATAGTAAACATAAAAAGTTGAATGCCAAATTGAATCGTGAAGATAATTCTTATGGATCATTGTTTATCGAAAATTCCATGGCCATAGCAATAAGGGGGGCATCGCCGAAAAACAGTCCAGATGATCCGGTTAAATCTCCCGGTAAACGTCGTTCCAGTGTCTCTTTTCAACCGATCAACAAAGAAGCCACTCGTATACTGTTGGCTTGTTTCCTTTGGACCATCGGTAATTCAGACCACCGTCTTCTGATGCAATATCTTAGCGAATATTCCAACGAACGTTTGTTGGCATTTTTGGAATTGTTACGCATTGCCATGCGTGTGTTTGAATACAAAGGCGCGACGGCCATAGGGAAAAGTCCAAAACGGAAACAATCATTTCAGCAGCTAGAGAACACCATTCGTTATGGATCGGCCAGAAGAGATTATATGCGTCGAAGGGATTATTCACAGAGTTTTGGGCAAAATGATTGTGGTGAATTCAAACATCGTTGGAAAAGAGAATCAATTATATCTCGTTACAATGCTGATTTGGCAAAAATCAACCCAAGCGAAGAGATTTTGTTGGAAGGACAACTTTGTACCATGGTCAATTTGATTGTATTGGATTCGATCACATTGATTGTGAAGATTTTCCGGCAAAAGATCAAGTGTAATTCTAGTTTTGTCAATTCGTTCACCGCATCCAATAGTTTCAGTTTGAAGAACAAATATGCCAACGATGAATTCGTTGTCGGTAGTGCTTTGCATGCACTTTTGCAATTATTTTCATTGAAACAAAGTACAATGGTATTGGTGGCCGCTTTCGATACTCAACGAGCGTTGCTCCATCATTTTCCTGAATTGCTTTTCATTGAGGGCTTGCCGGATGTTGAATTCTGTTCGGAATTATGCTATCTTCTATTGAAACATTGTGCATCACAAATTTCCTCCGTTAGAGCTCAAGCATCCGCTTCAATTTATCTTTTGTTGCGGCAGTATTATCAATCAAGCAGCAATTATTCTCGAATCAAGATCCAGATTACAATGTCACTCAGTCAATTGGTCGGAACCAGTTTAACTTTTAGCGAAATTAATATAAAAAATGCTTTAAATAGCATACTTCAACATGCACTGAATGATTCGACTGTACGCCAAACACAATTCCCGAATCAAGTGCATGAACTAGTGCTAAATTTAATTATGATCCTATCCAATACGATGCAAATGAAAGAACATGAAAAAGATCCGGAAACGCTTTTGGACCTGATGTATAGAGTGGCAAAAGGATATCAAAATTCTCCAGAACTTCGTATAACATGGTTGGAAAATATGGCCAAAAAACATATTGATCTTAGTCAACTTGTTGAAGCTGGCCAATGTTATCTGCATGCATCGGCATTGGTTTCCGAATGTTTGCATAAAATATCTCGTCGGCCATATCTGCCGGTATCTTGTTTACCGTTTCAAAAAGTTTGCCCCAATGTTTTCGAAGAGAGTCTGAATTCTAATTCAGAGATCAATATTGATAAAAATAATTTCATCAATGATATCGAAACGAAAAAAGGTTGTCAATCATTGCAGTTATTAAGTGAAAGTGGCCTGATTCAATTGTTGGAACATTCGGCCTTTCATTTCAACAATAGCGGAATGTATGAGGCTGTGAATGAAGTTTATAAATTATTGATACCGATCCATGAAACCCATCATCGGTACAAAGAGTTGGCTAAAATACACAATCTATTGCATAATGTATTTGTGAATATCGAAGAACAGGAAGGCAAACGAGTGTTTGCCACCTATTTTCGTGTTGGCTTCTATGGTTCACTTTTCAATGATCTGAATCAAAAAGAATTCATCTATAAAGAACGTTATCTTACCAAACTACCGGAAATAGCCTCTCGACTGGAAACGTTTTATGGTAATCGTCTTGGGCCGGAAAATGTCGAAGTGATCAAAGATTCTAACCTGGTAGATATTGAAAAATTGGATCCTAAAAAAGGTAACGCGATGGAGTTTCAAAGTTTTTACCATAACACCTAAACGTTTGATTTCAGCTTACATACAAATCACTTATGTTGAGCCTTATTTTGATTCATGGGAATTGGAATCCAGGCAGACGTGCTACGAGCAAAATTACAATATAAGTAAGTTGATTGGCCGACGATTTTGGATGGTTTTTTTTCAAAAATTTGAATTTCGTTCACAGAGAAATTCATCTATTCCACTCCATTTACGTACGATGGTCGAGCTCATGGAAAGCTTTATGAACAATGTAAACGTAAAACCATATTGACCGTTGAACAATCATTCCCGTATGTGAAGACCAGAATTCTGGTCAAGGATCGTCAACAGCATTCATTGTCGCCGATCGAAGTGGCCATCGAAGATTTGCAGAAAAAGACCATTGAATTGGCTAATGCGACCAACCAGGAACCTGTTGATGCAAAAATATTACAAATGGTATTACAGGGTTGTGTGGGCACCACTGTCAATCAAGGTCCGGCAGAAATTGCCTTCGTATTTTTGAGCGATGAACCAAACATCCCGCCAGGGTATCAGCGACCAACTTTGCAATTAAGAGAAAACCTGCGGACAGCGTTCAAAGAGCTTTGCGCCAGGTATTTCAATGATTTATAATGGTTTTTTTGTTGGAAATTTCTAACCAATTCCTTCCTTTAAAGATGTGGCGAAGCTTTGAACAAGAATCGAAAATTGGACACCAATGGTAATCAACAGCAGATAGAATATCAAAAAGAATTGGAACGTAATTTTTGTACATTGACCAAAAAATTGTCACCAATGATGGGCCAATCTAATCCGGAACAATCGTTGGCCATTTTAAGAAGAACCTATCTGAATGGTCAATCTCCGATGGCCGGCGATGTTAAAAAATCCATGCCGAACAAAGTAATCAATGGTTTTGGACGTAATCGATAAATCTTCAAGACCAAAAAAAAACTTATTGATAAAATCAATTTTTTTTCAATTACACCACCCTGGAGAATCCGTTCTCAATCTAGTCATTTTGATATTATTTTGAATGTTTTTAAAACGTTTTTTTGCTATGGAAATAAATTTCATTTTATCAAATAATCCCTAAAAAATTTGAATTCTGATTGGATGGTGCGTGGAAAAATTCGAGATCAAAATTTCAAAAAAAATAATATAATTAAAATCGATTTATATCACGAATTATCATTTATCATCTTCAGGTAATAATTTTGCCGCGTTGATCCCACGAATGGTAACTTTTTTCGGTCGTACCAAAAGACCATGATTGGGCCTGACAGGAAGGAAGTCAATTTTGGATAAATGGTTCTACCGAATGGTTGATGGTACTTACTTGCATTGGAAATAACGTTTACCGTCGATGAAACCATCATTTTTGCCATTAGGGGTCCGCAATTCAATACCAATAAATGTACCTTCGGTAAAATGCACTGGTCCTATGTAACGTATGGAACCAACCATACCGTTCACTAAGACATTAACACCAATCCGTAGCCAAGTGTTCGGTTCGGATGTGTTACTATTGATTCGACTACTTCGTCGATGGGCTAAGGATATGCTTCGATTCAAACTAATAGAACGCCGCATTGCGAATTTCCCATCATTGTGTCTGGTTAGATTCGAAGTTTTGTTTCCGATAAAATTATCATTATTGTTCTGAGCTAATTGATGCAAATCTAAAGAAGATGTACCACTGATGCTCATGCTTAGATCAGAATCTTCCGATTCGGAAACATTGTTGGGCGAAGTTAATGATGAATTATTTTTGTAACTTTTCAACACTCGTGCAATGCGCGAAAATTGAACAAACACACCATATTTATCTTCGCAGCGAAAATAGCGCACACCCTGTACCGAGCCATCATTTTTGCCCAATGGCCTGGTCAATTCGATTCCGTACCAAATTCCCGAAGCGAATTCAGTGGTCCCAATGAAACGAACAATTCCGGTTTTCTTGTCGGTCAAATAAACTCTGCTACCAATGGCCACATCTTCAGAATTCACCGATGATCTGGATGAGGACAGCAAATTTGCATCACTATTACGAGACATTATGCTAAGACCAGTATCAATTTTCGACTGAACATTCATGGTATTATATCTTGGACTGTTATTTGATTTTAGGAATTTTTGTTTAGCATCATAACCATAGTTCATCAAATCAAATTCATCCGAATCAATCTTGGAGATCCGGTTGATGGGTGCGAAAATTCCATAATTGGGAGCACAGACAAAATATCTTACGCCATCAATACTGCCATCATTTTTGCCCATCGGTTCATCCAATTCGATTCCGGTCCATATTCCAGTGGCAAATTGAGTTGGTCCAAAGTATCGGAGTGTTCCAATTTTGGCATTTCCCACAATGATTCTATCGCCTATTTCCAATCCCAACGCGGAAAGAACCACTTTGGCTGTTTTCATGCATTCAGCGTCTGGTGAATTGGATTCACCTGACACCACCAATGTAGCTTCTTCCAGAAGTGTGCGCATTTCCAATGAAATTTCTGGCGTTTCCGCATCGTACCAGGATGTATGCTCATCGGTGACGATCGGTACACAATCCAGAGGTGTACGCATGAAATCATCTTTTAGAAGAATGTTGGCACCAGACGATAAAAGTATACGAGCCGATTTAAGGCATAAATTTGAAGCAGCTATATGCAATGGTGTTTGAGAATCTAAATATCTACTAGGATGATCCAGAATTGAAGGATTAACTACGGTCACGAGGTAGCCAAGAACGGGTGCAATATCGAAATAAGCAGCAATGTGCAAAGCACTCATATCATTCCATCTACAAAAAAGATTTGGATCCGCTTGACAGTTTTCAATCAAATACTTGACAAGGTTGAGACTTTTCTCTGGATCTGCCATACCATCGGCGCCAGATTTACAAGCAAAATGAAGCAATGTCCTATCGAAAAATTCTGTTACAGAATCACACACAGAAAAACTTTTGGAAAACTCACATATCCGTCAATTGATCACGGTCATCGGGATGGGCGCCTTTCTTCAACATTTGTTCAATTATCAAATGCATATTGTTCTGGATGTCTGGCCTCCATTGACGTGCTATGGCCATCAAATGATTGATCTTGGTGCGTTCGTCTTTTATCAAAGCAACACATTCTGAGCATTTAAAATTGAAATATTCTTGATCATCATTATTCTGTGAACATTGTTCACATATGGGAATGTCATCAACATGTGAATGAATCGTTGGAGTTTTTGCATCAGAATCCGCAGCGAACCCATTGGAATCGATTGCAACCTGTTTGATTTTCTGGTTGGAACAATCGGAAACATTCAGGTCACTATTAAAACCGATATCCATGATTGCGAATCCATTCAAACAAGCCAATGTAATTGGCCAAAAACAAAAAACTTTGTTTTGTCCAATTGTGAAAAGAACTGCAGTGCGCTATAACTCTTGAATCCTTGAAGGCTTTACCTTGGAATCCTGAATCGATAGTATCGATTCAAGTTATGAATTATTTCAAAAACAAAATCCTTTTGCCAAACTTAAAAGTTTTGAGATTCCTGAAATTCTAAAAGTTTTTTGTTTGAGGAAGATTAAAAGAATTTTTAAATAGATTTTCTTTTTGGCGCCTTTTGAAAATTCAATCTATATAGCCGTTTTGAGGGGTGGTGTGCGCACAATTCACAACACGCATGCACATTGAATTTGGCGCCACCGTCCGAAATTTCCTCATCACTAAATCTTATTCGAATTTGCTGCTAATGAAATGTGAAAATGGAATGCATTGAATTCGATGCATCCCAACAATGTTGTCCAACAATGGATGAGATTCTATATATAGCGGCAGTTGGAACATAACACACACACACAACAGGATCCACACGCAGGCAGGCAGACAAACAAAAGATTCTTGGATTTCTCCATTCAAAACCCGGGGATTCGGTAGCATTCTTCTTCTTCTTTCGTCCAAATTCTACAAACCAACTAATGTTATTTACAACTGATAAGACCTTGTTCCATTCTCTATCTCTCCTTCTGTCTCTCTATCTATCTCTGTTCCTCTTCCCAACGGTATCTTGTTGTGTGCGTGTGTTTGTTCCAAATGGTTCCAAACACGCTCCACTTGATCCGGAATGTTTTTTTTGGTGCAACTGATTCTCCACTTGAAAACAAAACAAAAATATGAATCGAAATCTATTTTGGTCGGCGGATCACGCCGTTCGACGATCGGCTAAAAATTAGATTGATTTCTTGGAATTCTATTCAAACAACATGCAACGGAATTTGTCAAATTAAAACCAAAGCGAGAGAGAGGGAGCGAGAGATAGAGGACCAAATAGCTTGGCATCAAATATCTTGTGACATGGCCTGCAATTTGACAGGAATCGGACGATAACAACACGAAACAAATGAGCTTAAGAAACTTGTGTGTGTGTGTGTGTGTGTGTGTGTTCCAGAAACAAAATCCGATTGAATTCCAATAGAGAAAAAGGAAGGAAGGCAAGACACAAAGAGGATTCTGTATATTCTGGTCTGATGATCATTATTTATGGCTTAAATCACGAATCAAGAGGAACTGGGAAAATAATCTCAATTTGTTTTCTTGATCGTTGTTGTTCTACTTGCACTCTTTAATGCTCCAAATGAACCACGACCATATAGCACGACGACAAGATAGTCAGGACAAAGAAACAACAAAAATGGAACACAAAAAAACCTCGCAAAAAGAATTTCATCCTGTTTGCCTCAGGTTGAGCATTGCAAGAAAAAAATGGTTGTTTCTAGCTTGGTAGCTTGTCACAAATCCCGCCAGAACACATTCAACATCCAAGGGGATGATTTCCCAGTTCTACAAAACGTTTGATTTTAATAGCCTTCTTTTTTCTCGGGGCCACCGTGTGTCTGTGCGGATTTCGTGTGTGTGTGGATTTCTGGTTTCTGGCCCAACATTACCGACCAACCAACCAACCCACACACACACACACACCAGACCTCTGTCTCTCTGTTTGTCTGGAACACACATATTGACACGACCACCACCAACAACAGCAGCGGCGGCAACGAAAGCGGCAGATCCTCGCCAATGTTCCAAAAACACACAGCAAGCTCCTCTAATAAGGATCCAAGCCCGAACGCACGCCATACTCTCTCTCTCTCTCTCGCCCATTCGGTATACTGGTGGTGGTGTTAACTAACAACAATGGTTAGGCGAATCAATCAAAACTGACTGACTGACTGGCTTGTTGGTTGGCTCGTTCAATTCATTCATTCGTTCGGGTTCAGTGGTTGGTTGGTTGGTTAGTTGGTTGATTGTCGTGTATTCTTTGGAACCCAAACAACAACAACAACAACTCAACTAGGCATCCAGGATACAGGATCCAGGATCTTCAATCCAATTATTATTATTATTATTATTATTATTCCTGTACGCCCAAGAATCTTGACTTGATGCATTCTTCCCCTTGATGGAAACCTTTAGAATTTTGTTTTTTTTTGTTGAAAATTCAATGGCCCTATGGCCATAATCATATCAACATTGGCATCAGCATCATTCCAAAAATTTAATCAACTTTTTCCGCGCCTTTGCTTGCATTATTATATAATAAAGAATATTCAAGAAGAATATTCCATCTTCTTCGTCTCTTATTTTTCCCGCCTCTCTCTGTGTTTTCTCTATGTGCTATCTCTTTTCTTGGGCCGCGATTCTTCTTCGTTTTGCTGACTCGACTGAGCTCGACCAACAATATTCTTCTGTGCTGTGCGGCTGAAACGCGATTCTGTTTGCTCAAAAAATTAACACTTGATACTACGTGAGTGGAATCCATGAAAATTGCATAGGAATTAATATCCAATATCAGATATCACTGAACAATGGGGATGCCGATTCTTGCATCGTTGCAGATATCATTTGCAAAAATGGCAACCAGAAATAAGAGAAAAAACAATTCCATGATCCAGAACGGGAAGGAAAGGAGAGGAAAATTTGAAAAGATTATTTCCACTTTGTCAAACAATCACGGAAACTATCAGACAAGCCATCAGACGACCATGGTCGATTCTGGTGTCGTTCAAATCCCTCTAATCTTTTTATTATGTTCGCTTCTTATTATTAAATTGTCAATCATCGGCTCAGTGGTCTGCGAAGAATGTAAGTTTCACAACAGTCTTTGTTTTTCATTCAATGTTTCTCGATTCAATATAAGAAGCTCGATTTTCACGCGACCAAACTTTTGGATATATTCGTTTCTAAAATATTTTTTATCGCAACAACAAAATATAGTGCCCAATATAGAATATGGTCCAAAATCCCTGACAGTGGTTTCTGGATCCAACGTCACATTTTCATGCTCCACATCTCCCAATAATGATTCACAATTGGTGATCAATTGGCAACGGAATGGTCAATCCATACCGCTATCACGACATCGTCAAACATTGATCCACGTTCCGGAGAATGGTTCCATATCCACTCTTCATTTGGATCATGTTAGCGAATTAAATGAAGGCGTCTATCAATGTACTGCTCGTAATGAACTTGGCCTAGATGTTTCCAAGCCTGCCCGTCTCTCAGTTCAATGTAATTGGTTGTCATTGTGTTTCCGTTTCCGGTTTTTGTTTCTGATCATTGTTCAAATTGTTCATATTCTTTGGTAGATGGTGCCAAAATTACCGGCGGTTTAAGATTCGTGTACAATGTGACCAAAGGTACCAATGTTCCAATCGAATGCAATGCCCGTGGACAACCGGTTCCTAAGATTGAATTATTCATTGGCAATCAAACGGTAAATAACACAATTTGATGATCATTTGATGGTGAAATTTTGAATTTTCTTGATTTTCAGTTGATTGAAGATGGAAAAGATCATTTTTCCAATGTATTCGTACAATTCAATGCAACCAACACCACAAATATCACTTGTAGAGCATCCAATTATCTTACATCGTTGAACAAAACCATTGATGATGTGAGAATCTATGAAATCTATGTACAGGAAGTGGAAGGTATGTCCCACAATATTCAATCACTGTCCTTTATGATATAAATATTCCCATTGATGGTTCGATCCAGAGCCAACCGAACAATTGGAATCCATAGAATTGGAAGAAGAAGAACAAAGAAAAAAAATACCGACCAATGGTTATTGTGCACCATACATCGGGAAGATTTGCCGAAATCATGTACCAAAAAATTCATTGGTTTTCTACAATGTAAGCGATACAGAAGATTTCACCAACAATCTAAATGAAGAGATTGTCAAAAATTTATGGTCAGAATTGATTGTTTCACTTCAAGAACCATGCAAAAGTGCTGCCCAGAAGCTGCTCTGCTATTATGCATTTCCGCGATGTACTTGGTCGAAAGGATTTCCGATGAGTCTGCCGCTATGCCAAGAAGATTGTATTGCATTACGAGAATCGTTTTGCAATCGAGAATGGGCATTGTTGGAGGATAATCGCCAAAGAGGTGTGTTTTTCAAGTCAAGGGGGCATTTCCGGTTGCCGGTTTGTGAAACACTTCCGTCACATGGCAATAGAACTCATCCAGAATTGTGTTCACATGCCGAATTGACCACATTTCATCGAGAGAAGGCCACCTTTGATTGCATCCGTGGTAGAGGGCGGTTTTATCAAGGTAAAATAAATGTCACCAAGAATGGTATCCCATGTCAACGATGGGATTCACAGCTACCGCATGCCCACAATCGTCCACCGTTCGTGTTCCAGGAAATTTGGAATTCAGAAAACTATTGCCGTAATGCTGGCGGTGAAGAACCATTGCCATGGTGTTACACCGACGATCCATATGTACGTTGGCAACATTGTGACATTCCGCAATGTTTTACCACCAATAACGATACTCACCATGATTCTGGTGGTGGTGTGATCGTCAGCCATACTGGCCAAACCATGATTCCGTTCCATTCATTCAATCATTTGATCAATTTCCTGCGCCAACCATTGAGCAGTGTTGTTCATTCACAGCATCCGTTGGCGTTGCCATTGGGAGCCGCATTGATCATATTGTTAATCATTTTGCTAACAATCATAATTGTAATGATAGTTCGTAGAATCCGTTTTAGAATCAAAATGTACACTAGTACCATGATGACACCGATCGAAGAGCTGCCCACCGATTTAGATCTATCCAAATTACCATCCAACAACACTTATCATTGCACCGGGGCCATACTGAATCCTAAGCTTGAATCGCTTGAATATCCACGAAACAAAATAATCTACATCAAAGATATTGGTGCCGGAGCATTCGGCCGAGTGTTTCTGGCCAAAGCTCCGGGTTTGTTCGCCGAAGAAGAGTACACATTGGTGGCGGTGAAAGTTTTGCGCCAAGAAGCCACCATTGATATGCAATGTGATTTTGAAAAAGAAGCCACATTAATGTCGGAATTTGATCACCCGAATGTGGTCAAATTGCTTGGTGTGTGTGCGCTGGGAAAACCGATGTGTCTTCTGGTGGAATATATGGCCTATGGAGATTTGGCATCGTTCCTAAGATCATTGGGACCATCCAATTATGTAATACGTCATCCAAATCAGGATACGTTTGTGGATTTGCCTAAAAAAATGACCACATCAGAATTGGTGTTGGTGGCCAAACAGATCGCTTCCGGTATGGTGTATTTGTCGCAGAAAAAATTCGTCCATCGAGATTTGGCCACCCGAAATTGTTTGGTCAGCGATGATCTGGTGGTGAAAATATCCGATTTTGGCCTATCACAACGTATGGTTTCCGTTAACTACTATCGTGCCGATATTTCCAATGATGCACTTCCAATAAGATGGATGCCATTGGAAGCGATCCTGTACGGACGTTTCACCACCGCCAGCGATGTCTGGGCGTTCGGTGTTTTATTATGGGAAATATTCTCATATGCTTTGCAACCATATTACGGCCTTACACATGAACAAGTGATTTGTTACCTTAAAGAAGACAACACATTGACACCGCCGGAATCTTGTCCGGATGAAATATACGGTATTATGAAAACATGCTGGCAACGTGATCCATCCGCTAGGCCATCGTTTGAAGCGCTGGAAAAATCCCTACAAGATCTTTGGCAATGTTTGAACAAACCAATCGAACAAAACAAAACCAACAATCAGAACTAATCCAAACCAATCATATTGATTCTGTCTTCCCCTAAAGATTCTCTATTGGAACAACAGCAGCTCAATCCTCAATTCTCTTTCTATTGTTATACAATCAACTGGAACAATAACATTTTATCAGATTCCTGTAATATTGTTTAATCATGAATTCTGCTAATTAAATCTTGATAACTTGATAATTCAATCATTTTGAAATCCTTTTGAAAATTTGAAAATTGTAAAACGCGCCATCTAGCGGCGGAGAGTGTAGTTGATAAGACGAGCACAAGGCGACCACTACGATCAATGACTGTTGGCAGTGCTGCTACCATTCGAACAGCTTTTAGATTTGCCAGCGCGTCTCTGCCGCACGTTACTCTGTTTTAGCGCGCATAACATGCACACATTGCGCCTTTTCTTTTGTTATTTTGGCCGATTGAAAACATTGGACACAATGTTGTGGGAATATAAATACTTTCGAAGAATTTTTAAAAAATTCAAAATCATCCAACTTTGATGTGAACAATTTCTTTTTGTTTTGTATTTAACATCCGTTGTTTGCCAATTCCCAATCGGAATTGACATCAAGTGATCTAACGGTATCAAGTGATCTAATTAATTTGATTGGTGTGACAACATTTGAAATGCTTTGAGATTTTCCTTGGATTTGTTTCCCGGATCCTAATGATGATTGTCAATACCATCTGACTAATGATAATTCAATTAAATTTGTTTTGATTGTTTATTTGTTCGTCCCTGTGCAAGACATTTAGCATAACATCAATCTAGTTGTTGTTTCAATACCTGTTGTGTTCATGTTTTCCCTCGCTTTTTGTGCGTGTGTGTGTGTCACCTGTTTCCCACTCGAATGTTTGACATTTCAAGTGATTAAAAATGGATGATTCTACCCTAGTTCAAGCGATTGAAGACGACGAAATGGAATCGTTTGTGCAACATTTGGATAGTTTTGATGGTTTGTTTCAAAGTTTTTTTTTGTTTATAAAAACACAATGATTCAAAACAAAATTTCCCATGTACTTGTTTTTTGTTTAGATGTTGGCCTTCATCATGCATTCATGTTGAATTGGAAAGAAACAGACGATGATAATATAATTTATCAATCAGAACCAGAAGTTCAAATAGATACTAATATAACCCCTGCGATTTCAACGAAAAAGAAGAAAAAATCCAATGGTTCCTTGATTGTAAATATTTTGTAACATGCGATAAATTTTGTGTTTTTTGTTACTTCTTTCCCAGAAAATCGCCGCCTCAATACTAAAAAACAGTCTAATGTCCCAAGAAAAAATAATCGAAATATTAACACCAAAGAACCTCCTAATTCCTCTACCTTAGCTTTGAGCAAAAATCGGAAATGGGAACCAAAACAAGTACAAATCAAAACTCTTGAAGGAGAATTCAGCGTTACCATGTGGTCTAGTGGTTAGAACTTTTTTGCAAATTTTCTCTATCATGCTTTGATAATGTTTTTTACTTTAGATGACATAATACCACAAAATATCATTACTGGGTTGAAATCCGAACCGTATCAAAAAACCAACAATGCTGAATATGGAGCGGAATTTTTACGCAAAAAGTTTCCACGTTCTCCAAAACCACATACTGATTTGAAAACGATTCCTAGCCAGAATGTCAAGTATGTTTTTTTGAGTGTTTGCCCACAATTGATAATATTAATTTTATGACTTTTTGCATAGTTCAAACAAATCAAAGATTGATAATGATTTGCGAACGATAGCTTGTCCATATGATAATTGTTCGAAAATGTTTCGTGATAGAAGTGCCATGAGAAAACATCTTCATACACATGGACCAAGAATACATGTTTGTGCTGAATGTGGAAAATCGTTTGTTGAATCAAGCAAATTAAAACGCCATCAATTGGTTCATACCGGGGAAAAACCGTTTCGAGTAAAAAAACAAATTATAATTGTCTTTTTTCCCAATCTAAATTATTAACAATCGTCCCGGTTTTAGTGTACATTCGAAGGGTGTGGGAAAAGATTTTCATTGGATTTTAATTTACGAACTCATCTTCGTATCCACACAGGTGATTAAGATTTATTTTACGCCTTTTTAGCTTCCTGCTAATCTAAAAACGTTAATGTAACATTAGGAGATCGACCTTATGTTTGTCCATTGGATGGATGTTTAAAAAAGTTCGCTCAATCCACCAATCTAAAATCGCATATAATGACGCATGCGAAAGAGAAAAGTTCGGAGATTCCGGTCAAAATCAAGACAATCAATAAGAAAAGTCCAAAATTGAATAAATCCATTTTGGACATGAAAGCGGCAGCAGCCGTAGCCGCGGCAGCTTCACAAGCTCATCTCAATCATGTTGTTGCCGATCCTATCAAGGATTTTCATAATCAAGATTCAGAAGATGATATTTTCTCTGGTTCGGATATACCCAGTGTGCCTGAATGTTTAATCATATCGGATCATGATGGTTTTTCGACATAGCCATAAAGTTCCTTGTGCTATTTATCCAAACAAAATATTGTTCATCTCAATTGTTAATAGTCATAGCAAAGAATTTTCACTTGTTCCTATACAGAGTTTGCACTCGTAGTAATTTATTTATTTGCTCATCTAAATCCTGTTGCATGTTCCGGATATTTGGAACGAAACGATAATCATTTGAAAGCTAATAACGATTATTTATTTCATATTACCGCTCTTACTCTTAATTGTTTGTTGATTAAAATCGAGAAAACATCGAAAAAATGCATTTAGAATTTTGTTTGCGATTCTAGAATGGTTTTGGCTGAATCTAATTCTGGATCGTCGTCATCATCATCATCATCATTTGTAGTATTGTCGGTGAATGTTAAACGCCTGGATAATTCATTCCAAATGTTCCGTATACTTCCGCCACCATTGGATTTTCTAGATTGGGATGATTTGTTCGTAGATGTTTCATCATAGGCTTCTTCCGTTTCTTGCACTGATTCCAATTTGGTTTTATTGTTCATGGTTCGTATGGCAGTATGGATACGGAAATGAACGATGGTTTCCAACGTATAACCAGAATAGGTTTTGGCATTGTCCAGCCATTGCCTGGCCAGATCGTATTGGCCAGATTTCATGTAATTCAGGGCAAGTTCAAGCGTTGCCATCGGTATCAAATAGCTATCGGTTTTGATATCGTCTTTGCTACGATTGGTGAAAAAAAATTATATTTTCAATTATGATTCAAATACATGATGACCATTTCATTCACTTACCATTCAATCACTTCGAGAAAACATTGATTGGACTTGATCATCGAATCGAGATGGTGAAAATTCAACAATAGTTAGCATTCGGATTGCCCAAAAAGTAAGAATTATGATCACCCACCTGTTCATCTTTTTGAAGATGTCGAAGGCACATCCCTTTCAATAGCAGACATCGGCAATAGTCATCAAGAGCTTCATCTTCTGACATTTCTGTTTTGGTCAGGAATTAACCGACCATCAGTTTTCGGATTGATCGACCTTCAAAGTGGATTCTTACCTGAATTCAATTTTAGCTCTTCTATTTTTTCGCATTTTTCGATTCTCTCCAGAATCGGATTCAATAAATGTGGTGATTGACCGATCACAGCGAATATGTTCCAAATGTACATGTATTCCTTGCGGGAAAAATGAACACAAAATTCATTAAAAACACAGGTTCGATGATAGTAACATCACTGGATCCTGCTTACAATTGCAGGTAGAGTTAGTTTTTCATTTTGATCGAAATATTTTTGCGATTGAACAATGGCAAACTTTTCTGCCGGGATGGTTTTACCGGCAAAACGAATTCGAAGTTCTGGTACTTGTCTGCAAATCATGAAATCAGTTCTGAATTGATTCGAATCCACAAAAACAACTACCTTAACAATTCGGAAATGCGTGGTTTCAGTTCTGGTTTGTTTTGTTCCACCATGATCATGTATAGGAATGTTGCATATTGATATGTGTAGGCGCCAGGGGACCATTTGCATTGTTTACGCAAAATATCGGCACATTCGGCTGCATGATCCCAATCACATTGGACCCTTCAAAATCATCGAAACAAAATCAAGAATTGTTCAAGTGACCACATGACATGAAGATAGAAGGATAACATACGCATAGCACCAGAGTAGTTCCCAATGGCAAATATTATGGAATTGTCTCCATTCATTCTGTACAGATATGCAACGTTCAAAAGCTTCGATGGCTTCATCAATTTTTCCGGTCAATTGTTTTTTTCGTCCCAAGAATAGAAGAAAAAAAGCGCCCTAAATTGGATTCAACGGATTCAGTGTATAAGATAGGAGTGTTCGAAATGAGATTCAATCGTTTACATCTGGGTGTTTGGTTAGTCCATAATCCAAACAACGATCCACGCATTGCATGTCGCCATCTCCAAGACCTGTCGAAGAAGGGCAAAACGAAATCAAAACTTTCCCGCCAAAGTCTTGGTGGTTAAAATGCAAACTAACCAAAGATATGCTCAATGTAACATTGGTATGCCAACATGATCAACACGGCCAGTGGTCGTCGAAGGCCATCCTTCAAAAATGCCGATGTTTCCAGCTCTTTGAGGCCTTGTTTTCGATTGCCCGAAAAACCGACAAACTCCAACAATTTGAGTACTTTTGATGGCATATGAGAAAGCATCTTGTTTTTGGGAAACATTCACAACATTGTATTATGAATCAGTCATTTGGTTCTTAAAACCGGAAGCTAATTACCAAATTAAAAGTTCCAATGCCCATCCTGACGCCAGATTCAAAATGGATCCTTGAGAATTCGCTTGACCATTCGGTTCGATGGTTGAGTATATAGAAACATTCTCTATACAGAGAAAAAAAATCGAGGAACAAAAATTTTAATTTTCAAAAAAACCGGAAACGGAAATATGAAAGTTCCCCTCTTTTTACTTGTATGATTGATAGCATGCTCTTATACGAAAGGCTCCGCGTACTAGATTCAACAGGTTTTGATCCTCCAAAAACGTCAGCAAAGCGGTCATCAGAAGAGCTTCAGCGTTACAAAGTTCAGCATGGATCTCGACTGAACGGAAATGGGAAAAAATTCAGAATCTATCTAGGATCTACACCGGAAGTGGGGGGCATACCATCAGTATATGAATTATAGTTTGGTCGCCAAACATATCTGGTCATCGAATGGCGTTTTTCTTTTTGGCAAACATCCAAACAATTACGTAGGTTCTCCAACGCTTTTTGGATTTCTGGCTGTAGGGTTCGATTCCAATTGGATCGAATCGGCAAAAAAATGGGATACGCTCAACCAAAATGATCCAGGATCCAGGATACCACTTACCCTTTCAAGTGTGAGACATCCTTTGAGAAAAGACAACGTACTTTTACCAAGCGCATGATACAAGCTACAATGAGACCATTTTTCCGTGCCTTCATAGGCTTCATGGAAACGATTATCAAGCGCCATGTGAAGTAATCGATCAATGTCCTCCAGCGATTCCTTCAAGCTTGGACATTCATTTTCCTCTTCCTCTTCATCTTCATCTTGTTGATCTTGTTGTTGGTGGTGGTGGTGGTCATCATTTTTCACCGCATGATCATCAATTTCTGCGTTGGCCACCGACCGATTCAGATCATCATCGCTTGAATGCGACGAAACCGAATGTTCCGGTGTGCATGTCATCTGGCTTGAATGGCCACTGTCACTGTTGGATAGGTTCTCGATGGCATCTTCGAATTCATCATCATTGTCGTTGGTGGTGGTGGTTGTGGTCGACGACGGAGAAATCACATCACATTTGGTGAAACCTTTCACATCATCAACAGCAGCTGAGGCCATGGTCTGCTATTGTGGTTTCCAACAAGCGGAATCGAAGAATCGAAGTTTTTTTTTGTCACCAAATTATCAAATCGCTAAATTAAGATCATCATCACATAACAATTGTGGACATACCGACACATAGACACGGTAAAACTAAAACGCAACCCGAATCTTGTTTCAAAAATCACCAACTAAAATATCAAAATATGTTTGGATTATCATCAAAGTTCGTCGGATCGTTGGTCGGATGAATTTGTTTAACTTTTGTTGATTTATTTTATCAATACGAAAAGTATCCACTTGTCTAATATGATCGGTATTGATTTGTCAAAACAAACGTCGTTGGCTTTTTTTTTCTGGGAAAAAAACCCCGAAAAAGAGACACTGAACTGAAGACGATGCGCGATGCGCGATTGATGGTGCTGGATCCTAAACACATGAACAGAATGGCAAATGATGATGGTGATGATTTCTCTGTTCCTTGCCAGTTAGCTAAAAAAGCCCGAAACGAGAAGAAGAACAAGAAGAAGAAAAGGGAGAAGAAGATAATGAAGATGGTCCTGCTATTCGGCTTTCTCTCTTCGGCTTCGCTCTCTCGAAGCTCGAAGCTCGATGTCTTGAGGATTTGAAGAAAGTGGCCAATCTGGCCAGACTAAAATCACCACACACATACACTCTCTCTCGATCCTTCTCTCAATTGAAAATCCGAACAATCCTACCAACAAAGCCAGGGCTTCTAACTGTGTCATCCACGGCTTCCAGTGAGGACTGCCTACCTGTTGCGCCAAGAAACACTGCACTGATGATGATTATGGCCATACAAAGCAAGTGCACCAAAAGTCAAAAAGTGGAAGTGATTTCAAAAAAATCAAATAAATAGACATCGACAAACGAAGAAAAATATATGCGATAAAGTAACAAATCTAAAGTCTGATATTTTGGAACCAAAAAGAGACATTGTTGTTGCCGTTGTTGGCTGTTGTCGATGGCTCATGGAACAACAATGTCTCAACAATGAACGAACGAAAGAACGAACGAGGTAAACCCTGTTTGGAACACAGGTAACAAGACTGATCAAAGATGATTGCCAATGAATGCCATTGGGGATCGTTTGTCGTTTCAATTCAATCCCAAAAGGCCAAAGATCCTCGACCTAACGCATTTAAATACCTGTATGTTAAGCTCATTAAAACGTTGATTATGTAACAACGATATGATGGGGAATGATTATGATTATCGGTCCCGTTAGGTCGGAAATCCATTCAACGTACGTAGGTTATTTGAAAATTGATTTGAGATGACCACCATCGTCCATCATTCGATCGTCGTCGTCGATCGATCGATGATTTCCGTTTGGTCATTTGTTTTCTGTCTTTCTCTCTCTCTCGCTTTCTTTTCAACGGAACTTTCTTTCCATTCAGCCAGCCAGCGTTTCCTTGGCCATATTTCCACTTTTAGTTTATTTGTTTGTTCGGGATGTTTGTTTGTGTCTATGTGCAAGGTGAATCGGTTTGAATCGCCAGTAGGAAATATTCAAAATTATTACAATTGATGATCACAATGATCATAATAAAAATCATCATTTTTCTCTCTCTTTGCCCAAGCCAAAAACGTATTGACGTTGTTTGATTTTCAACATCCACACACTTATGTCCGCATCAATTGAACAGAATTGATCCTTGGTTCAACGACCAACACTTTTCCGAAACAAATCTGCTAAAGCTGAAGCTGAAGCTGAAACATTATCGTCGATTATCATGTCGATGCTTGTTGATTGTTGTTCAATTTTCGAATTTTTTTCGTCTCCTTTGGTGGTAAAAGAATCATGATGAAACCTTGGAATGATTACTGTTCCAAAACAAGATAATTTCACTGCTTCAAATGGATGGTTCCATGTCGAAATTCGATTTTAGCTCTCTTCTTGGCACCATGGTTGCAATCGCATCGCATCACATCACCTTACCATGGTCAATCGTTTATTTTGGAACAAAGTATCGAAACAACGAAAGCTCTCAAAAGTCGACGTCGACGAATTGAAACAAAATACATGGCAGGCAGGACAAACAGACAAACCTGGGGGGGATGGTGGAGGATCCTCACTTCTATTTTCACTAGTTTTTTTTCAATTTAAATTTGGAATTTCAAATCTGGATAATCTGGATCCGGTGGTGGGATCCCGTCCACAACTTCAAACAACAACAACCAAAACTTGTTTCATTTTTCGTAATTTTGAGAATGAGCTTGCTGGCTGTTCAAGCCATTCTTTTTAGCTCGGGCATCTCAATCATCCACCACCAACATTAACCGACACCAACACACACACACATGCACACCATCATTACCATCATCATCATCATCATTCGGTTGACCTATTTTTGGAAGTCCACAACAAGTCTTTTTATCTTTTACCATTATTATTATTATTATTATTATATGATTGGTCTGTTGGTCGATCGGACGGCCGGTCGGTGAACTTTGTCTTCTCGCGGTATCTCCCATTCATTCCATTGGCTAGTGCGTTCATATCAGCTGGCCATTGTGTGGCCATTTCTCAGTTTCCCGTGCCATCGCTGTCCACCTTGCATACACTAATCGTGTGTGTTTGTGTGTGTGTCCGAGACTCGGACTCCGAGTAGTCGTTCCCGCATCCACTTGGATCATTGTTGTTGTTGTTGTTGGACCGAGGATTCGAGGTATTCGAGAAAAATATCGGCTTCTAATCGGCGCCATGAAATGGTTTGGGATTTTGGCTAATAAACCAAACCAATCTCAAACGATCGGGACTATCTTGGGACATTCTTGGGAAATTTTCAATTATCGTCAAGAAAACGAAGAAGAAGGTTTCCGTTTTTAAATAAAAAAAATTGCAGAAAACAATCGCGCGTTCCCAACCAACGATCGTTTCATTAGAGCCACAAAGACACAAAGACCACAACAGCATTGTTTTTTCTGATTATCTTGGATCTTTGGATCTCTTCACTTACCTCAAGATATTTATATCCTCCAAGCAAAATTATTATTTCTCAAGCCTTGTTGCTGTTGTTGTTGTGGTGGCTTTTGAGAATGGTAAACCCTAATTATCATTAGTTTTCAATTGTTTTTAATGATCCAAATGCCGTTTCTGTTGCTAAATCCTGTTAATTCACACGCACACACACACACACACACGCGGACAACCGCACGCAAACGTTTGCTTTTTTGGTTTGGATCAATTATCAAGATTATTAAGCAACAACAACATGGAACCAGTTTTGGATCAAATCTCACAATCACATCACAGATTGAAGCGATTGGCCAAATGAAAGTTTCCTGGAACACAGTACCGGACAGTGTTGTTGGAACTGGTATTCCGCTCCGTTCGGGCTCGGGATTCAGTCACCATTGACAACGGCGCACTGTACCCCTGTACCGTGTTTGGCATGGCAATAATAATAATGGAACAGTCAATCCGCGAGCAAAAGCGAAAGTAAACAAAACGACGACGACGACGACAACAAATATTCCAATGCAAAAACCATCGCATTGAATCTTTGGATCCGGTCTTTGGATGGATGATCATTTTTCAATGGTGCAAAGTGCTCTGATGATCAAAGCAACAACATGAAATCTAGCGTATGTTTCCCAAGAGCCGAGGATTCCAAGGATTTTTGACCATTTTCAAAAACTCTAATTGTTGTTTTGATTTCAGGCTTCCACTATCAATCATCTACCACATTCTGCTGTTGTTGGAACAAAGTCAGAATGCGTCAAAGTGGTGGTACGTTGTAGGCCATTGTCGAAGAAGGAGAAAAATGAAAACGAAATCAAAGTGGTCGATGTTAATTGTGAACGAGGTAACATTCAACTATCCCGTCCTACACCATTATCGTCCACAAATAACAATTCTGCAACAAACCAATCCACCACCACCACCAACAACCATGATGTCAAGATCTATACGTTTGATTCTGTTTATGATGGGGATTCGAAACAAGAAGATATCTATGCGGATGTTTGCCATCCACTGGTGGAATCCGTACTGAACGGTTTTAATGGAACGATTTTTGCCTATGGCCAAACCGGAACCGGAAAAACCTTCACCATGGAAGGTGTGGATGGTGATCCTGGTATAATTCCTCGTTCATTCATCCATATATTTTCGCATATCGCCCGGTCATCGCATAAACAATTTTTGGTTCGAAGCTCTTATTTAGGTTTGTTTGTTTTTGGCCCAAATTTTTGTTGATGATTTGAAGATGTGTTTAACTTCGTTTTTTTTGGAATAGAAATTTATCAAGAAGAAATTCGAGATCTTCTCTCGTCAAACATCAACAAACGATTGGAGCTACGAGAACGCGGCGACATTGGCGTTTATGTTAAAGATTTGTCCTCGTTTGTTTGCAAGAATGTCAACGAGATTGAACGCGTTCTGGCCAAAGGTCGCAATAATCGTGCAGTGGGTGCGACCAACATGAACGAACATAGTTCACGTTCGCATGCCATCTTCATGATCACCGTGGAACACATTGAAAAGGATGATTCCGGTAATGAACATATACGTGTTGGTAAGCTGAATCTGGTGGATTTGGCCGGTAGCGAGAGGCAGATCAAAGCAAAAACAGTTGGCCAGAGACAAAAAGAGGCCATCAAAATCAACTTGTCGTTATCGGCTTTGGGCAATGTTATTTCGGCATTGGTGGATGGAAGATCGACACATATTCCTTATCGTGATTCAAAACTAACCAGGCTATTGCAGGATAGCCTGGGCGGTAATGCTCGTACGGTTATGATGGCCAACATTGGTCCGGCTCAATCGAATTACGAGGAAACATTGATCACGTTGAGATATGCCAATAGGGCCAAGAATATCAAGAACAAGCCACATGTGAATGAGAATCCAAAGGATACATTGTTGAAAGAATTTCAAGCGGAAATCGAACGTCTTCGTCAACAATTGGAAGAGAAACGGAAATCGAAGCGAACAGCCGCACCGGTAACGATGACCACGGCGGAAAAGATCGATGTTGAAGCGGCGGAAAAGTTACAGGCCAAAATCAATGCAATGGAAAGTAAAATGTTGGTCGGTGGTAAGGATATACTGGATTATACCAATGAACAGCAAACACAATTGGAGCAAAGAATGGCTGAATTACGTGAACAAAGACAACGAGAACGAGCCATGTTACGACAATTGGAAGAACATGAAGAAGCAACACAAGAAGTTCGAGAAACATTCACTTCACTTCAACAGGAAGTGGAAATGAAGAGAAGAAAATTGCGCAAGATTGTCAAGGAATTTCAGGTAATTTAAACTAAATGTTATCAAATATTCAAAATTCTCTCAATCTCTCCATCTCTCCAATTGTGTAGTCGGTCAATTCGGAAATACGTGATTTGCATGAATCGCATTCAGATGATCGAAGAGAATTGGAACGGATATCCAGTGATCTGATACGTGATTTAAAATTAAGATATTTGATGATCGACAATTTCATACCGGAATATGAGAAGCAAAGGTTTCTGCGTAAAGTTTACTACGATGAAAATGATCAAGAATGGCGGCT
>JAOZJS010000222.1:0-57667 GCA_025882695.1 Amerodectes protonotaria | reverse complement strand
CCCAGATATGAAGGTGAATATTTAGCTTTTGAACAAATGAAACAAGAAGAACTACAACGTCAGGCCAACATTGAAACATTGTATGCTACATGGCAACAGCCAAATCCCAATACTATGCCACTGGATCCAACCACATCATTGTTTCTTCCACCGATTACGTCGCCGGTACCAGATCATTCCGGATCAAACAAATCAGCAACCGATAATAATACCATTAATCCCACCTCTAATATATCTGTGGTCAACATATCCGATTGTCCGTCACCACCAAATCCATGATTATTGATTGTGTTGATTTTATTTGAACCACAAACCAATTATAATTATATTATCAAAAAATCGAAGCTTTTCCAGAAGCTTTATATCAATCAGAATTACTACGGAGGCCGATCGGTCGGTCGGACGATTTTCATGCAATACAAATCAAATTTATATTTTCCACATTGATTTTCCATTGTAAAATATTTCTAAAACCTAAAAATGATGATTGAGGATGACTACCAAATTTGAATCAATGTAGCAATGCCATCTGTCGGTGAAAGCTGTAACTAATCATGTGACAAGTGCTGCCACCTGTTGGTAACGGTCGAAACTAATCGTTTGAAAGTGACTAAGCCAAACACATCATTGTTATCTTGAAGATTTGTTTGACCGATGACTGGTGGTCATGTTTCGCTCATTGAATTTTGTTTCCAATCGCTGGCATTTGATTCATTCGCTCGCTGGCTCTGGTCTTGGATGGTCGTCTCTCTATTCTCATGCTGGCTCTCGTCTTGGTTGGTCGTTTTGGAGGATGTCCATGCTGTAAGTCGTTGATTTTTTCTTTACCATTCTTCTAATTTAGACTAGGCTAGTTTAATTTTTAGTTTATAGTTATAGTTTAGCAATATATTTTCTTTGTTATTCTCAGTTCTTTGATTTGATCGACGCTAGAATCTGAAGTTTGCATTAGATATTTTTGTTGATCATTTTAGAATCAGTTTAGAATATTGAAATTAGCCATCATTTTAATTTTCTCGTTGATCAATCATCAGGATAGTTTTAAAATTAGCAGCAATCTTTAAATTTTCAATCAATTTCAACGATAGTTTCAGCTAAGAAATTGATTATTTTAGATTTTTGTTCTCACCCCACCAAACCAACTTGTCCACTTGTCCATTCTCACTTGTCACTTGTCTGACCTTCATTCCCGTGCCCCCTATTCCCACTAACCACTTTTTATTCCCTTCAGGATCAGTCCCGTCACCTGTTGCTCAAACTTTCAACGGTGGGGGATTTTTTCTCTTTGCGACATGTGGTGCCATCTGTTGAAGAAAAGAAGAAATGCTGTGTTTTGATTCGAAAATTGACCTATGCTAACCTGAACTTTGGAGCGGACAAACATTCAACTACTACTTGCCGTTATTGCCGATAGGAGTCCATTCAAATTCGCGCACTTTTAGATAGTTTTTCTACGAATTTTGTCCTGGGTTACTTAGTGCACTCTATTTGTAGTGTGCTAAGTACAACCAGGATGAAGCAACAGCAACAACTTTTGTAATATTTAAAACTTTATTGTTATAATAAAAAATTATAAAAAATCAAAATGAATAGTAATAAAAAGAAGAGGAGAGGAGAGAAGGGAAGAAGAGGAGGGAAGAAAGAGAAAAAGAAAAACAAAAAAAAAGAAATCAGCTGATATTTTATAGGCTATCTAAAATGGCGGGAAAATTTTAAATCGTCAACCAGGTCTGGTGAAGATGCGCCAAAAATGTAAAAGCGAAAAATGCTTCTCCCCTTTAGATTTTGAAAAATCCAAGAGAATTGGCCCCCTATCAGGCGAAAATGATACTGTGGCGAAGGATTGTTAGATTTTTATGAGCACAAAAAAAAGTTACCATCTGATAGCCGAAGATGATTGACTGGATCCTCTGGATTTTCGAGATACTCGAGCTTCCAACCGAGAAATTGAAACAGGGATCTTCTTGAGAATCCGCTTTGGAATCCTTCTTTTCAGTTTTCTCACCATGAAAACCAGAACCAGGACATCACAACCAAGGTACTCCAAACGTTGTTCAGCATGGCTAAAACACTGCTCAGCACCCGGGACACATCCTCGATACAAAATAGCTGGAAAGGGAAAAAACGTTAGCAAAAAAAGCGTGTCCATTGTCATACCAAGGATGTGTTTTAGACAACAGCCAAGTAGATGGTAGTCCTGGTGTCCATTGTCCAGATTGAATCAGGCTTCAGCTTCATCTGGTAGACGAATATATTCGGGATCCTCGAGAGTCTTAGTACGGAAAATCCAAAGGCCAAGTCCGATGAGCGAGCCCAGCTCGCGAACAGACAGACGACCATCCAAGACGAGAGCCAGTGAGCGAATGAATCGAAAAACGATTGGAGGCAATTCGATGAGCAACACGATTGTCATCGGTCAAACAAGGCCTCCAAGATAACGACAAATCTTGAAGATAACAGATGTAATTTTGATAGTCACTGATAGATGGTGTTGAAATTCAAATTTCAAATTTTCTGCAAATTAAAATTTAAATTAGTTCGCTAATTTAAAACAAGATTAGTTTAAGAATAGTAAACGATTTGCATAAAACTTGTTGCCAAAAGCCCTGGCTGAATTCGTTTTCGAATGTTAAAAAATAATATATGGCCCAACCAGTGAAAAGTGATCAACCAACAGTATTGATTGCTCCATCAGATTATGAACATATTTATAAAGCGGATCTATTGGATAAAAAAAATAATCACAAGAAACAAGCGGTTTGTAAGATACCATCCGACCAACCAACAGTATTGATAGCACCATCCGATTATGAGCATATATTCAAAGGATTGAAGGATGATCAATATCCGGCAGTGCAAAAGATCGCCTCCGATACGCCGACCGCATTGATAGCACCATCGGATTTCCAGCATATTTATTGGGATCCGAAATTGAAGAAGAGCAGCGCCCAGAAGAAAGCCGCACAGAACATGGCCAAACTGTATATGAATTGGAATGAAACAATGAAAAATTATAACAAAAAGTCTTCTGTACGGAAAACATTGAAACCACAACAGAATCGAGCCGGTGTTGGTCGTCGTGTCGGCTTCAGCGGTGGCGGCGGCGCTAATCAACAAGAAGTATTGCCACAATCAATTTTGGATTTGGTTCAAAAATTTGTGTCCAAACAGAAAAAAACTTATACGATTAGGAGAAAAGGAGAAGCCCACAGGAGAAAGTCCAACGGTTGAATCTGCAAGCCTCACCCCACCCCCTAGAGGGGGATATGGTGGTGGTCACCGCCTGGGATTCCACCCATCCCGCCCGTCAAACAATTCGATTAGAATTCAATTATGATCATTGTATCGTATCATTTTCGAATTATTATTTTTCTTTATTATAACTATATATATAAGAAAAGAAGAAGACAAAAAAAAATACGAAAAACATGAAATAAAATTGTTGGGTGTGTCTCTCTGTATGTGTGTCGGGGCGTGTGTAACACTAAACCTTGTGTGTGGGTGTGAGTGTCGATTTCGAATTTAATTTCAATTCAATTTTAAAACGGGCGAAAAAAAATTGTTTGAATGTCAATGAAACAATATGCAAAATGAATGCAGTGAATGAAATAAGTTTTGTACATGTTTGGCATCGTGTTTGGGGTGTGGGTGTGTTTGAAGGTATTTACAATGATGATGATGATGATGGTAGATGATACAACAACGAAAAAAAATAGTTACAACAATTTCGCAAAACTAAATGGTGTGGTGTGGTAGAATCAAGCACGGTCACAATCGGTCAATAACTTGATTGATTGAATCGTCCAAAGTGGATGCCCCCTGTCCGCCGGACTTGTTGAATGTGAGCCGAATTGAACGCGGTCGAAGACGAAATAACATTATGCTTTATGTTCAACCAATGCTCAAATGTATGTCCGTTGTGTTCCGGATACGGATCCAGAGGCGGAGGAAGTGGATAAACTATATGATACATTGGTTAATTGTGATATTGCAAAAAGCTGAATTATTGATGTGTGATGATGATGATGATAATATAAAAAATAAATAAAGAACAAACAAATCACGAACAATGTCATTATCAATGGTGTCAATGTGGATGCAACATGTGTCTATAAACGTGTAACATTTGTTATATAAAGAAACAAAAAATCAATCAATTTGTATCATCATCATTTGGCAATATCCTTTGCCAAACGACGTCGTTTGTTGGGCGACGGTGTTGATGGTGGTGCACTAGTAGTGGTGCCACCGGCTGCTGTCGATGTTGTCTGTCCACTGGCAGATCCAGAAATGGTTTCTGGAATAAGAAATCAGAAAAAATAGCGGATATAAGCTTTCCTGGGCAACACCATCAAATTATACGAATACCTGTTGCAACAAGGTTCCGCAACGATGGTCGGATAGTAGCTGATGATGTCGATGGTTGTTGTTGCGCGGGAGATTTTCTCGGTCTTTTGACCAGCAACGAATTATTACCATTATTCGTCGGGGAATTGTTATTATTGATATTACTGTCCAAAAGTGAAACGAAATGTTCACCGCCCGCAACAGCACCAGCGGTATTTGAAACAGACATTACATTGATTTGTTGAGCGGGAACAAACGAAGACATTTGGCCGGCACGAACACAATTAGCCGGTCGAGTAATCAATGATCCATCCTGGGTGATAATGGTTGATAATAGCATATTTTTACCCAACAAATTGCTGCCACCTGTTTGATGGTGCTCTGCAACCGGATCACCACTCGAAGAAGACGAGGATGGTGACGATAACGATGTGGATGATGATACGAAAGCTTCCGCCGGAATCGTATCCACCATTTGATTATCCGCGGTGGTGGTAGCAGCAGATAGTTCGGGCTGTTTTTTCGCTCTACCCCTATTGGATCTTGTCGGTCGCGGGGTGGTAGTGTTCACTTTACGAACTAACCGGAAGTTATTAGCAACATCGCAAACCAAATGATCTTCAAGGATTCTTACCTTTTTTAGATTTTTCATTCGATTTGATCGTCACCATCGTTGGCTCGTTGTTGGTTCTGGTCAAAAATGTTTGAATCGTATCATTTTGAATGAACTGTACAGCATTGCTGGATTGATTGGAAGCTGGTGTTGGTGGTGTCGTGGCGGTGGACGATTGTTGTGTTTTATTATTGGTGTTACGCTGGATACGCTGTTTAGGTGTCGTCTTAGGTTTCGGAAAAGATGGTAAACTTATGGAATTTCTCAACACTCGTGAATTCCCCGACGTTTCCGGTTCATTATTATTATTGTTATTATTATCATCATGTCCTTGACTAGCAGATTCTTGATCTAAAGACATGTGTTCAACACTGAGAAAAACTCGATTATCTCCTATTAATGCTTGTGGTAATGATGTAACTTTGCTTTTCCTTGCACGTTTCTTCGGCCGTGGTGGTGTTTGATCGGAAACAACCGGCATTGGTTCATCATCGTTCGATGTGAATGTTTGAAATTTTTGCTGTTGCTGCTGCTGTTGCCTGAATGCCATGGTCGATTCCGACGATTCTGCTTCGGAAGAATCATTACCAGCAGCAGCAGCAGAAGGTTCCATCGTGGTGACGGAAATTGTCTGCTGCTGCGGTGTAGAAGAATGAACATAATCATTTTTCCGTTTACTTTGTCGCAATATCGTTGGCAATGTTTTCGTTGCGGTTATTGTATTGTTGGATTTAGTGGCGAAAATTGCCATCGAAGTTGATGGGCCACCACCACCACCATCCTGTGTTTGCTGCTGGTGAGGCATACTACTACTGGTCTGCGGAATATTCAACGGATTGTAAGGCACTGATTTGGTGATCAATATCGGTCTTCTTGCCAGGCCAGCATTAGGACTGTTGCTTCTACCCAGACCGGCCAGATCTTTGTTATCGGCTGCGGTGGTGGCGGTGGTTGCCGTTATTCTTGTACCATCTGCTTTAAATATCATCAAATTAGAGGGAGCACCAGCGGCGGCGGCAGCAGCCAGATCATTATTGCTGACACGTGATATAATATGAACAGTTGTTCTTGGAATCGTCGTCATCGTCGAAGTTAGCGGCGTATTCGTATTTTCTTTCAATTTTCTTTCACTCGAATTTTTCGTCGGATCGTTTTGTTGGTTGATTTCCGATTTTTTCATCCGATCCGAATCTTCTTGGCTCGAATCTAACAGGTTCGTTCCGGAACTTGATGCGGAACCTTCTGTTTTTTCGTCCATCCTGGACGATGAAAGCTCCGGCATAGTATCTTTATTAGAATCCACAGTGGAAACACTCTTGGAATCGAATAATGCGAGGATTTGTGGATTTCTGTTATCATTCCTCACCGCCACATCTTCGGATTCATTGGAATCCACACTGAACAGATGATATTCCACGCTTTCAATACTCGGTTTCTCATTCAAACTGGTCGACCCTGGTGCCACCAATGGTACGTTCGGTAAACTACCACTTCGAACAACCTGCATCTTTTTCGTGACCAACTTTTTATCACCTGTTGCTTCCACCATAACGTTAACTTGGGAACTGTTGTTACCAACCGATAAAACCGGATCATTGGTGGTAACAATCTGCGCTACACTAGTGGTGGCCGTGGTCGGTTTCACCGATACCAAATTACTATTGTTACTATTTGAGGCTGTAGTTGGTAACATCGGAATGAAAACCGATTGTGATGTTCCCTGGCCCGCCGCCGTCGCCGCAACCGATGTTGGTAATTTGAGGTTGGGATTGCTCGAGATCAATTTAATCGTATTACCAGAATCATTGACCATCATTTGTTTGAGCACAACAAATTGTTTTCCAGGTCCGGGCACCCGGTATAAAACACCGGAACTATTCGAATCGGAAATTCCTCCTTGAACACTAGGATTCGATTGTATGGAAATATACTTATTTGGGCCAAAACAAACCAACTTCAATTTTTGATTAGAAGAACTGGCCACCGTTGATGATGCTGAGGGAGAGGGAGATGGTGTCGATGATGGTGATGATGATGATGATGATGCGGCGGCAATACCGGAAGCCGGAGGATTGGCCGAAATGGTTGAACCATCTGCTTGCAAATATTGTGCCAATGTTTGATTGGCATTGGATAATTGAATCCCACCAGCAGCGGAAATCGTTTGCGGATGTTTCAGGATAAACAGTGACTTCTTATTTGACGATTCATTATTATTGGCAATCTCATTATGCACCAACGTTGGACATTTTTCGACGTTGGGATTCGGACTGGTCATTTTCAACGTTTCGTTGGATGTTGTACCGATAAACATTTGTTGACCGATTTTCGTTGGTGTTGTTGGCACGCTAACCGACTTCTCCAACGAAGAGATCGTTTTACGTCTTGTGGGCTTGGCTTTGGCCGTCGTTCCACCTGTTGGTGGAGAAATCCGGCGTTTTTTCCCTGCAGTCCCTACTGTTGCAGTCACTTTGGCCGATTCAATCAATATTGGCATCGTAGACGACGTTTCGGATGATTTAACCAAATCATTATTTGATGATGTTTGATCAACAGTTGTTTTGGTGATGGTTTCACTTTTGGCCATTATCGGCGTAATGATTGGCATCTGACAACTACTAGCCCCTGCCCCTGGTGGCAAAAGCGGTGGTAGCGATGATGCAGCAACAAGTGAAGTGGAGTGTTTTATCCCTTGCTTAGAATCAGGTTCATCCGGAGGATTCGATGATGATCCGGATTCCTGTGATAGATCACCATTGGTCATTGGATTGGATTGAATCGTCGACCCCTCTTCTGTTTTCATTTTCTCCAACAACAAAGTTTCCATCTTGACCGTCGAAGGTTTTTCTTCTTTTCCCACCGTCGTCTCCCCGGCGTCAATCGAACCATCGACCTTGGTCACTTGAGAAGATGATGACACTTGCGACATTGGTTCCGTTGGATCTTTAGTTGGATTCGTTGGCTGATATAATTTTTGACTCAAACCACAGGATATGCTTGCTGCTGATGGTGGCGGCGGTTCTGTATTTGGTTCGGATTTTTTCGGAGGATTCGTATTACTATTACTACCACCAATACTGCCAATACTTCCGCTGAGGAAGTGCGATTTTCGTTTGGGAAAGAAACAAAACTCATCATCATCACTATCACTACCATCATCTTCATCATCATCATCATCCAGAATATTATCAGGTAAATCTTCGGAAACATCAAATGAATCATAATTCTTTTTGGAAGTCGACGTCGTTGCCGTTATGTTCTCCGTTCTGTTAGTGAATGGACCTATCGCGTCTAAACCGGTGGCAGTGATCAACGGCGATATGGTTGCGGTTGTTACGGTGCCAGCACAACTGGTAACAATGGCAGTCAATGAAAATGTTTTCGAAGTGATATTCGATTTCGCTGGATCACTCGTATTATCTTTGGTTTCATTCGGTTCGACCGGATCCATTGTTTTCGGCTCTACCAGACCACTACCATCCTGTCCAACCAGTTGTTCCTCAATTTTGATTTCCGTTGGTTTTTGCTCACATTTAGTTTGAATATCGAATGCAGAAGCCGGCGCCAAAAAGTAAGATGGAGATATTGGCGCCGATGGTTCGCTGGAAATCTTATCCGGATCATTTTCTAAAAATCCCGAAACTATTCTATCACTCTGAGCGCTATTTTCGCCCGGGTTGTTGGCCGCCAACATCTCGGCCAAGGATTGTTTAAAATTGGAAATCGAATTCAACGAGTTTGACGCATTGACAATTTTTTGATTATGTTGCCCGGTTACCTGAACAAATGCTTCCGGATTTTTTTGCTGATGTTGCATCCTATTATCACTATTATCCACTACTAAATTGGGAACTTGCGAGGCCACCACTGTCGTTCCAGCCAACGATGTTTGGATTTGTTTAACGACAAACGACGACGAATTCTCCATAGCAACCTGATTAGCACTGTGATCATCATTGTTACCACCAGCATGTTGCAAGAATTGCTTCTGAACATTGGAAACTTGTTTGAACTGTTGCGAAATCTTCCCGCAAGCATTGGCGGACATGTTCCCAGTGGATATCGCGGCTAATATTTGCTGCTGCTGCTGTTGTTGATTGGTCTGATTCAATTTATTCAACAAGAGACTTGTTGGCGTTGCCTTTGGTATTTGGAAGTTTTTGAATTGTGGACTACTGTTAGACTGCTGTTGTTGTTGCGGCTGCTGCTGCTGCTGACTATTACTGCTGCTATTGCTATTTGACGATGGCGATGGTGCGTGCAGATATTGTTCCGAGTTATGCGAAGATTTCGCCGAATTCTTCATAGGTGAAGATGCCATCGAAACAACTGTATTAAGCGTCTGTAGCATATTATTATTATTATTAGAGGAACTACTGGAAGATGATGATGAACTGGCGTACAAATTCGACGAATTATTCGTGGCCTGTGAAGATGTTGAAGATGTGGATGATGAAGATAATGATGATGGTGAATTCGGTATCAGATTAGCATTGATCGGAAGTGATGATGTTTGAATGGGCGATGCCATTACAGGCGATGGACTAGATTTCATTGGGGTGGACAACAAACTAGCTTGTTGCTGTTGCTGCTGCTGGGGTGTTGCCGGTGCGCTCATATTCCTAAGCTCATTAGGGGACATGGTCAAAGAATTATTATTTGAAGACTGTTGCTGCTGCTGCTGTGCAACTAATTTAACTGGTGAAGAAACCAATGTGGGCGTGGAAGATGATGATGGATTATTAGCGAATCGCGCAACTATTGAACCAGCAGACAATGCCGATGAAACTGGAAACGAATTGGATTTCGTAGCCAAAAATATCTGCTTCCTGGCTCCGCTTAATTGTACACCACCAGACGTGGTTGCCGTTGCAGAAGTGATTGGCGATGATGAATTAACAGCATTCAACGAGTTCATATTGGCCAAAATGAATGTTCCGCCTGCCGATGAAACAATGGTAGGTGCTTGTGATGCAACAGATACATTAGAAGCATCCATAGAAGCCGAATTTGCAGCAATCATCACAACTGGCTGAACTCTTGATTTTTGATTAAAAATTGCATGACCACCAGCACCACCACCGGCACTGTTCGGACTGGACAATATCGATTGCTGTACATTAACAACACCACCACCACCATTGTTTGACGATATTGGCTGCTGTTGGAGTTTAACTATGGATTGGGCCATCGAACTTGTTGGAACAGTAATAAACGTCGAAACAGAACTTGTCTGGATTCTGTTTTGGGGAAATTCCAAGTACAAAAATAGTGAAAAAATAATTTTTTTATAGAAAATTGCTCAAATACCTAGCTGACATATCAGTATTGGATGTGATCGGAATGCTTCCGATATTGGTCATAGTGACAAAGTTGGTCGGTGTTTGAGATGTATGGGAAACATTACCGCTCAAACAATCACCACTACCGGAAGTTTGCACGGATGAATCGGCCATACGATTTTCTGTTTGATTTTTACTTTTCCGTGGTTTTCTCGGCTTCTTGGCCGGTTTGGTATTGGCGGTGGTAACCATACCACTATTACCATCGTTGTTATTCGATTGTCCACTACTTGTCATCAAATGAGACGAATGTTCAATAGATCTCTGCTGCTGCTGCTGTTGAACATTGGACGATGCCCCGATCGGTGTTTTTGCAACTTGAACCATGTTTGCGGTAACCGGATTTATGATCTGCGTTCCTTGATGTCCGGATGAAGATACTTGCACCATCATCATTACCGGTGTGCTTCCCTCTGAATGATCATTACTGCCATGCGTGATGAATCGTATTTGACGCGTTTGTCCTGATTGATTTAAAAACTGCTGCTGTTGTTGTTGTTGCTGCTGCGAAAGACCGCCGCCACCATTACCACCGCCGGCACTATTCAACAATGGCTGCTGAAATGGTGATGTAACATCGCTTTGCAACAAATTCACCAACAATGGACTGGACAATGCCACTGCATTTTGTTGTTGTTGTGCCCCACTATTATTATTCATATTCGACGATTGTTGAGATTGCTGTTGTTGTTGCTGCTGCTGTTGATTGTTGGAAAATGATCCCCCACCACCACCAACGCCACCAGTACCGGAATTTCCGCTCGTACGAACCACAATCTGTTGAGACTGTTGATTCATCTGTTGTGGCTTGTTTTGTGTTTGTGTTGTTTGAACAAGCGTACCATTATTATTATTATTATTGTTAATCTGGTTGGCAAGTGATAATTGTGTTGCCGATGATTGTTGTTGTTGTCTAACCAAGGAACCATTTCCGTTGCTATTGATTGTTACGAATCTGGTGGGGGGCTGCTGCTGCTGTTGTTGTTGCTGTGCCTGCGATTGCGTAATATTCATCACATCACTGGTAGGGGTGGACGCTTGCTGTTGATGTTGTTGTTGCTGTTGTTGATTGTATCTCTTTTGATTGTTGGCCACCACCGTTGGCGGCGTTGAAGGTGGTGTTTGTTGTTGTTGAGACGATTGCTGCTGCTGCTGCGGCGATCCAGTATTGGCTGTTGGCCACGATTGTTGTGTTCTGGCCGGAACATAAATATGTCTTGGACTTGATGAAGACATTGATGGCTGCTGCTGCAATCTTATACCAGAATTTTGCAACGACGTGAATGGAAATATGGTCGTAGTCGAAGTTCCAGTGGAAATGGAAACATTAGATTGATTCGAATTACTATTATTGTTAGAATTATTATTAGTATTGTTTGTCGACGATGCTGTTGCTGATGATGTTAATACTGTTGTTGATTGATTGGGATTGGTGCTATTAATCAAAATGGACTGATTACTTCCCATCACGTTGGTTGGTAATGTATTAACCATTTTGGTTGAAAATTGCTGCTGCTGATGCTGTTGTTGTTGAGATGATTTTTGTTGTTGTTGCAAAAAATACGGTAAACTATTCATAGGCACAGACATCAAATTGCTGGATGTGGTTTTGTTATCCTGTTGAATCCTAGCTACATTGATCGCACCTGTTGCCACCAAAGTCGATGACGAATTCACCTGAAACGATATTGGAGATTTGCTTGAAATGGCACTACCACTAGATGATGCCGTCGTTGTCGAGGAGCAGGAGGAGTTGGTGGTCGTTGAGGTTTGCTGATGATTCAAACTTCGATTCGTCGAATTATTCGTCGTATTATCGATTTCAAGCCAAGAAAGATCACTAAGATCATTGGTAAAATCATTGGGATCAGCTCCGCTGGCCGTAACCACGGAATTAAGGAGATCATCATCAACGGCATCAACACTTGAGCCAAGAATATCACTAGAAGAAGAAGAATTGTTTGTCGCCGCATTTGTTTGCTTTTGGTTCGACACAATGTTTTGCTGCGGCTGCTGATGCTGCGGCCCTTTCTGTTGAGATATTTTCAATTGTTGTGGGGCTGTTGGCTGTTGTTGTGGTTGTTGATATTGTGAATTGGATGATTTTATTTGGTGTAATAATTGTGCATCATTTCTTAAATTATCCACATTGGATTCTGCTTGACATATCGATACAACACTATCGGATGTAGATTCTTGTTTCACCATGGTTTGATGCATTTTAAAACTGGATACAGTAGGCACTGATTTTTGTAATGATAATGCATTGGTGGTAGATTGTGATTGCATTTGATTTACTGCTATCATTGTAGCATTATTACCCGGTGGTTGTTGTTGTTGTTGTTGGTTGTTAGATTCCGTATTAGTTCTAATTATATTAGAAGCCAACATTGTATTTGCCGATGATGATGATGATGATGAATTTGCCTGGAATTTTTCCGGAATCATATCCGTCGATGCAATGTTTGATGGTTGACAAGATATTCTTAAGCTGGACAAACATGGATTGATTGTTGACTCTGTCGGATCTTTGATCGTTGCCGGATTGTGCCACGAATTCTGAATATCTGAGGTATTTTGGTGGTTGTTGTTGTTATTGTTGTTATTATTATCATTGCTACTGCTGGTTACATAATTAACTAATGATTCATTTTTAACAAACGTGTTCAATGAAGATATTTTATGCTGCTGATGACTACCAAAATGATGACTGATTTCGTCCGTACAATCCATTGATGCCGGGGCAGACGTAGATTCCAAATTTGATGATTTTTGATTAGTATACGAAGAATTTGTTGGTGGATTTCCAGGCACATTATTATTATTTTTAGAATCATCATTCATCATCACCACCATCATCGATGATAATGTTGTACCACCACCAGGCTCAAAACTTGTGCTGGCATTGGTGGTGATGCTACAGCTATCACTATTCTCATCAATAGCAGCTCCATTGATTCTATCAAATTGTTGGTATTTTGTTGGATGGTGATGGCGGTCAAGTGATTCTGTTTCTTTGATTTGTCTCGGACTATTGCCATCAAAATCTTCGCCAATTTTATCATTATTAATGTTATTATTTTGATTATCATCATCATTATTGTTGTTATTTTGAATACTTCTCCTTTCATTATTATTATTATGTTGAATGTTGGTGGTGGTTACATTTGAATTGGGAAGATTTAACGATATTACCTACACACATGGAATGGATGATAATTTTTTTTAATAAAATTTAATGGTAAATTTAAAAAACAACAACAAAAACTCACCTGTTGACCATCGAGCTGTACGGACAAAATGCCAATCTCACGGAGATTTTCATCACCGTGCTCGGCAAGATGCCGCAACTGTTGAGCAGCATCATCCGATAGATTTAAGGTCACACGTACACTGTTCCAAGGCTCCACTTTGGTAACTTTTATGAGATTTTTACCTAAATTTTTTTTGGACAATGAAATTAATATCTTTAAAAATAATCCGATTTACTTACCATTAGACAAAATAATCCTCAACTTTGATACAATATATTTTAACTTGCTCGGAAAATTTTTATCATGTAAATTTCCTTCACAGGTCAATCGAATCAATCTGGATGATTGAGAATTTTTAATACAGAATTTCTGGTGATAATCGGAAAACGATGTTTTGATTAGATCATCTTTTTTCGATATTTTTCGACCCGATTTGATTCGTTGATCAGACGAATCCATAACTACAAGGGTACATTTTGGTATGATTTTGAATTTCGTTTGTTTTCAACCAAAATGTCTTGGTTTGGTTTCAAGGTTTTGGATTCAAGGGCCAAAATTGACTATATTTCCATTAAAACATTTATAGTGAATTTTTTTCATTTCTGCTTCAAAAAGATGTTTCGAATTAAATGCCCAAAAAAATTTCAATATGAGATCTTTATGAATCAACAATTTCAAGCGGATGATTTCATTGATTGATTCTTGATCGATTCGAAAACAAAACAAAACAGAATCATCATACCGGAAAGAATTTGGATCAAAGAATTGCAGAATTCATCTTGAACGAAGCAAAAGTTGAAGATGTAGAAACCGGATCACACACGTGCACATAGATGTAAGGATTCTTCAAGGATGCTTTCACAAGAACTTGGATTCTTGAATCTTGAAATCTTAAAACACGATTCTTGTTGATATCGACGAGCAACAATCTAATAGTAGTTGATAATAAGATGAACCAAGAATTAATCGAAAACAAAGTCTTTGATTGATCTAGATTTTCATTAAATAACAACAACAATGATCAGAAGACAAAATCAATCAAAAACAACACAATAAAACACAGAATGCACAGAATAAATTTAAAATAAAAAAAAAATTCCCAATAATTTTCAAAGTTTCAAGAAAATGGAAATATGGTGGGAACGATTTGGTTTTTTCGCTGGTGAAAAATAAAAACAACACCACCACCACTTTGCTTTACTTATACCAGAAGAAAAACAAGGAAAATACTATACCAAGATGGATGATAGATCCAGAGAGAGAGAGGGAGAGAGAGTCACATAAAAAACAATACCAAAAAGATGGATGCTTGGATAGTTGGTTGATATTAGGCAGAGAGAGAGAGAGAGAAAACATCAACATCAACATCAACATCAACAACAACAACATCATCAACAACAACAAAAACAGACCCAAACACAAACGATAGTACCAGCCAAAAAAACAACTCTGCACTGTGTGAAAACACTGAACGACGTACAACAACACCAACACACAACACACAACACAACGCGCGACTCGAACACGTCTTTTATGAATCGTACAAACACCCCAGGAAAAAGGCAAGGCTCACGACGCGCGCGCCAGCGCCATCACACTGCCCAAATGTGCTTGTATTTGTGGTGTGTGTTTTTGCGCGCCGCCGCCACAACCACCACCGTCTCCTTTCCCCATTGCCATGGACAACAACCAATAGCGAGAGACTAAATTGAAGATGAATGAATTGAATGAATATGATAATGAATGAATTTCCATTGGCCAGGCCCACAAAAATCTCCACATCAACCAATTTGCCAAAAAAAAACATGGGAGGAGCATGGGATGTCATTTTTTAATAATCAATCGTATTGCCAAAGAGAGAAGAGAGAAGAAAATAAGCTCAATCACTATGATTGATGATACGAGAACCTTACGAGGGGATCGGATCGGATGGATGAAGGGGCCGGATTATCCATCAATCAACAGTTTTAATTGTATTGTAGGATGTGGCTTATAATATGCTTGCGTTGTGTTGAGTTGATTTGTGTTTGAAATCAAAAGGGATAGTGGGCTTGGGAGGCTGGGCTTTATAGTAGCACACTCTTGTGTTCATCATCATCATAACTATAAAATAATGGTTTTGGAAATCTACTTTTTTTTAAAAAAAATCAATTGAAGAAATCAAATCAATGACTGAAAATTTGTTTGTTTCCAGAACAATTTGTCGCTTTGTTGTTTTGTTTGAAAATCATCGAGATTATCTTTATGATAATTGTAGGCGTGAGGGTGTGTGTGTGGGTGTGTTATATAATTTCATAATTATTGTAATAATTATAATAAATATCTGGGACATCATTCGAATTTTGGTGGATTTATATGGATTAAACGGATTAAAAGTAGATAGTAGATAGAGGATATATAGTAGAAGTGGTAGAAAATCATTTATTCATAATTCTCTGATCCTTATTGAATGGTCGACTGTTGTTGGATTTCGATCTTTTCCACGGTCATATCCGGATTCATCATGGTCGCCTCTTGGATGGCATCGGCCAATGCACGATCATGATCAATTGGATCACCATCGCTTTGTATGGTGATTTTTTGTTCAACACGTGTCTCCACCACACCATCTTTTTCCATTTTGTACTAGAAAAACAAAGAAAACGAGAGAACGGAATAAGGATTAGGATTAAAAGAACGACGAACGATCCAAAACAATGAACAACATACAGTAATCGTTTCGACGGTTCTGGTTTTCGATGAAATAGTCTGCGATGAGATTATATCGGAAGGATCAACATTCTCCAAACCGGGTATTGAACGAAGCTCTTCAGCAGTGATGCCATTATCATCGTTGGCAAATTGTGGCGGTGGTGGTGGTGTAAAAGCACTGGAACCAGTTTTAGTTTTAGGCTTTAGGATTTGATGGAACAGAACAAAACAAAACAAAAATTTAAATTAATTTAGTTTCTACTTCCGGTCGATATTAAAAAAAATACAAACCTTGTTTTCAGTGTAAGCAACTTTTCTAGTTTCCGTAGCAATCATCGGAACCGATTTGGAAGGCATTTTTGATCTAGTAGCACTATCCATATCATCCGCGCCGCCGACCATTGAAGAAGTGGTCACATTTTCTTGTTTATGTTTCAATTTGGTTCGTTCCTCGTAGATGGTTTTCGACAAGCCATCATTGCTGCTTGAATGATAACCTTTGGTATCCTCTTCCGATGCTTCAACAATCTTGGTGGTGGTTCCGCCACCTTTTGGTCCCTGGCCAGCCGCTGTAGTGGAATATGCATTATAATCTTGGCTATGATTATGATAGGTTGGTGGCGATGTTGGTGTGGTAGTTCCGCTCAGTTTGAATCGAGATGATGCCTAGAATTTTGGTCAAAAAAATCAGAAAATTTAGAATCGCAATCTGAGAAGATCATGAAGATCCAGAAGAGAAACAAGATGAAATGAAATATGAAATAAGAAGAAAAACATTCAAGACGAAACAGTTTCAGAACAGTGCAGTTTTTGTGGTTAATTATTAAGATCGCGAGGCCCACGAGGTTAATGTTAGAGAAGGAGAGAGAGAGAGAGATTGAATAAATCAACAACAACAATTTAAGATACCGGATCTGTTCTAGCTGTAGCTGCGGAAGGTACAACGCCCACCACCACTGGTCTTGTCTTGGCCATTGATAAGGCCATCGGATCCAAAACCTTTTCAGTTTCATATGTTGATCCATCCGAATTGGTCACCATACGTTTTAGGCTTGCATGGGTTATTTTTGGTCCCGAATATCCATCACCATCACCATCATCTTGTTGTTGTGGTGCTGCTGATGTGGTGGTGGTGGTCGACGATGATGAGAATGGTGGTTGTCTAGTTTGATGATCAAATATCGATGTTGGCTTTGGTTTGGTTGGTGGTGGTGGTGATTTGACCACCGTTTTTCTACCGGGAGGTGATAATGGTGCAGCAGCAGCAGCACCACTTGTTGCACCACTTATCTGTTGTGGTTTTGGTGATACTACTGGCCTTAATTTTGCTGCCGGCGGTGTTGACATCATGCTTTTCTTCGCGGTTCCCGGTCCCGGTTCACCCACGCCCAATGATATATCCTTCTCGTATTCATCCAAACTAGAGCTGCTGGACGACATTGAAGATTCGCTTGATAATTCTTCAAGCCTTGAATCTTTGGATTGTCGGGAAAATCTACCACTAGCATTTAATTGTTCCGGTGTGGATAAAGCTGATTTGGATTTGGTTGTGGATCTAGTAGGTTTGTCGGCGGGCGAAGACAACCCGGTTGGCCTGGACGACGACGATGATTGTGATGGTGGTGATGGTCCCAAATCTTTACCACCTCTGATTTTGGTCATTATCGGTTTGGTGGCACCGGGAGACATCGAAGCCTTGACTCTCATTTGACCCCTGGGCAATCCATCGGCTGCGGCCGCATCCGGGCTATAAGTGAACGCCAATCCGGTCACCGGTTGTTGTTGTTGTTGCTGCGCTAAAGATTGTTGAAACTGTGGTGGCGGACTTTGAGCCGTGGTAGGTGACCGTAGTGGTGATGTTGTACGATCACTGTCCATATAACTGAATCCATGTCCACGGATCGAATCAACTTTTCGCTGGGAACCATCCTGGTTTGGATCAGGCGATGTTAAATAAGTATATTCCCTAACGAATGGTGATTTTGATGATTTCCGCAAGCTAAAACTGGTGGGCGATGTCGGTTCTGCACCATCCATCATCATCGGTCTACCATCCACCTCGGTCATTATCCTCTCACCGTGATGACCGTTCATACTGGCTGCTGCAGCAGCTCCTCGTTTGCTTGGTTCAGTGGTGAAAAAATCATCGCGATATCTTTGATTATCTTTAGCTGCTGTTGCTGAACGTTGAGAATATGGCTGGATTTCCGGAACGGTGGTGGTGGTGGTGATGAACGATTTGGGGATTTTTGTTTGGATCGCGGTTAGTGAAAAGCCGGCAGCGTTATCATCATTATCATTTGAATGGGACACAACGGAACGGAAGCACAAACATCGGGGGATATCGGGGAGCAATATTAACCATCAAACGACACACCATGCAAACACAATGTGGTTATGATCATCATCATCGAACATAAACGAAAAAAAAAACGAAGAAAAAACATGCAAAATCAAATTCCGAAAACAAAAACAAAATATTCTTCAACAACAACAGAATGGCATCAAACAAACACACCCACCCACACACAAACACGCCCAACAAAAATCTAGATTTGATAAGTCAATTTGGATCAACATACCTCGGCCAAATCGGACATAGGACTTTTCAATGTTCCAGCAGTTTGACCCATTGAAGATGGTCGATGTTTATCATTCACCAATCGTTCAGCACCAGTACTGGTCGTGGTTGTTGTGGCTGTGGCTGCTGTCGGTGTTGTAGGAGTCTTACGGTTTTGATTTTCGATGCGTTTCATTTCCATTGGTGGCAACACAGCAATACCGCCAACAGGCTTACGGCTTACGGCGGGCCGCTCTCGTTGTTCATAATTATCATCCATTTGTGCCGCTGTCGGCGTGGTTGGACTGGTAACCGTTGAAGATGTTGTTGTGGTGAATGCACCAGCCGAATGTCTATTGTTAGAAGACATCATTGCTGGCAATGTTTCCATGGAAGTGGCACTTTGTGCACCGGGGCGTATCTTTTTTGGTGAACGATCCAATGTAGAACTTTCGTATGTTGATCGCGGTGTACCTATATGCGCAACGAAGAATAACATCAAGAGAAGAACACGAATAAACATTTTGAATAACACAATTATCATTCAGAAAGTTAGCACCACGCCCAGCCCGAAGATTGAAGCATGCAAACAATAGTTAGTTGGGAAAACGACCCAGATTCCGGTTACAATCGTGTAGAAACGAACGAGACGGGAGAAACGGAAAGCTGAAAACAGACCTTGAACCGGATAGGATGTAGAAGAAGCAGAATATTCAGCAAATCTAGAATTTGGATCTTTTAGCTTTCGTCCCTCAAATTGTTTCATGGCAATGTTTGGTTCTTGCGCACGCAATGCTGGCGATGAACGATATCGTTCCACCATACCGCCGCCGTTTCCGTAGACTAAGAAATTATCATTATTTTAAAGGGTTTCCCGAAACAACAAGAACATCAGCAAGAGCTCAGATCGTAGCGTGATCACAATATATTTTGTTTGCCAGATCCGCCAAAATCGAAATCATCGAACATCGAAAAAAACAGAAAAGCAAAAAAGCGAGAAAATCGACTTACCTCCATCAACACTACGTGTGGTTAGATGTCTGGAACTCAATGAACGACGGAAATTCACCGCAGGTCGATCAATCAGATCGCTGGCCATCTTGGTTTGATAATGTGTTTTTCCGGAATAACGAAATTTGGAACCGAACCGGGGAAAGAAGAGCTTCGCTTTTTGCGGTGGTTCTGGTTGCATCAACCGAAAGAATGTATGATGTTCAACGCATGTCTTCCACAAACGTTTAGCTGCCCGATGATTGGCCAATTTGAATCCCAATGTGCTTTCATATTGTTCAAACTCTCCTGGACGAATTTTAATGTAAAAATTGTTCCGTTTGTAGGATATTTTGAGTATTTTGGGCCACGCAAACCGATTGATTCGAAGACGATCACGGAACACGTGCAAACCGGACGATGAAACACCGATCATAATATCAAGACCAGAATGTTCTTTGGCCGGATGCAGATCAATACCGTACATGGCTAGTTTTTTTGCATTCTCCAAATATTGTAGGTCGGCCTCTTCCGATGTCATGCCACGATGTTGTTTGTGCAGTTCGCAAACCTTCTCCAACAATTCCGGTGTTTGATTCGGTGCAAAACGCAATACGCTCAAATATTTCCCCTGATCATCATGTTCGGTTGGGTCAAAATCGCCCAGCTCTGATTGTGCCAAATATGATCCAAGTATTGCGTGCGTTACAAACGAACACGGTATACGACCAGAGAGGATATCCTTACGGATCTGCAAACACACCAAATATCTGGTTATATCTTCATGTAATTGTGTTGGATCCGGTGGATAGAATTTCACTTCGAATCTTAGCAGCCATGATGTATCTACATTGTTTGGGATTTCCGGTAAGGAAAGAATAGCATCCAGTATCAGTAACGGTAAATTGCAAAAATGTCACCAGCTATGCTGCTTGCTTACTTCTCAATTGTTTCACAATTCGTTTGTCCAAAGTGAGCCAATTCTGCGGATGCGAAAGAAGAAAAACAACCGGAAATAGTTAGAAAACCGGAAACGGAAGTGGGAGGGGGCGGGCGCGCTGTAACTTACTCTTGAATCGTCATTTTCCCGATAGGAAAGACCAAAATAATCTTTTTCAAGTAAATTTAGATAATCACAAACTTTATTGAAAACTTCTTCGCCGCGGGCATTTTTCTAAAAAAGCAAAAATCAAACGAAGAGAAGAAAAAATTTAGTTTAGAAGAGAACCGGAAGTTCAACTTGCAACCACTTACATCCACTTGGCAAATAAATTCTTCATCATCCAAAAGAATCACTTGAATATTAAGGAAACCGGAACGACTACCACGGCTTTTACTATTTGGTGATGTTTTCGGCTGTGTTGCTGCATTCGATTGCGATTGCGGTTGACCTTTATTCTTGTTCTTGTTTCGTGGTGATACTCGGTTTTTCGGTTGTTCACCACCGACACCATCTTCGTTGTGGTCACCATCCGCACCATTGAATGTTGCTTGCGTGTCCGGATGGCTTATGTCCGCGGTGGATGCATCCGATGTGGGCTGTTCCATCATGGAATCACCTTCTGCCATTATCTTGTTGTATTATTATTATTATTTTGATTATTAGAGTAGTTTACACCGAAATGGTCTGCAATCACGACAAGAATCCGAAAAAAAGGTAAAAATTAGAACCACACGAAGAAGAAGAAGGTGAACCCAGCCCTGATAATCAGCGCATTGTTATATAATATGTGTTATGCAATGTATGTTATTTAATGTGTTATGTAATGTACGGTCTATGTTGCATAATAATCTTCTCCGACAAATCGCAGAAGCACTCCCGAATGGCAATAACAATCCTCTTGGACTCTCTTTTTTTGCAGGATCCAAGATCCAGGATGACGAACCCAAGAATCCAGGGATCTGCCTTGGACAATTTGGTATCGTTTGGAGCTACCTGAGCGGATCCACTCTTAATTACATAAAGATGATGATTACGTTGATCCTGATGATGATCATCAACACACGAATAATTTAACACTACAAAGCTTTGATAATTGATTTTGGACACCCACACACACACACACTTCCTCTACACAGAACGAACGAGAGAGCGAGGGATGGACACACTCGTCTTCGTCGTCGTGGTCTTCGTCTTCATCATCATGATCATAAAATACATGGCTGGCGGGTAATAACAATAATGATCATCATCATTATTATTATTATTATCATCAAACCAAAAGGTTATGATGATGATGTTAGGTATGCATCTGGTTAACGTATGCATATTAGGCTCAGGTATATATTGCACAATTATGGTTTGGGCGTGTATATGTGTGTGTGTGGCTACCTGAGATGCATGATTTGCTTGAATTCCTGTCATTAATAATGCTCGCTTGCTTCAATGTTGTCGTTGTTGCCATTATTCACATCAATCCAACCTGTAACACAACAGGTAGGTTCAGCCTTAAACAACAGCAACAACCACAACAGCGACAACAGCCTATGGAAGCAATCGCAATCAATCGCAAACAAACTAACTAAATAGTATGTCACATCTCAATGGACATTCGCATTTCAAAAAAAATGACAAATGCCAAATAGGATGCGTCTCTCGCTCAATGCCATTCAAAAATTGATCTTTTCCATTGTTGTTCCATTGATGATGATGATGGTGATCAATTCTGGCCAGCTCACTGAACACACCCACACAAACATTGACACATCATTGCTGATGTTGCGGGTGGAAAATTGTAAAGTTGATCACACAATCGGGTAATGCAAATATTTACCGGAGTTTCGGTTTCGGTTATCGGACTGCTACACAAGTGTGTGTGTGTGTGTGTGTGTGTGTGTGTGTTTGATGGAGATTTTGGCTTTGAAAGACGACGACGAGGACAGATGGTAAAAAAAAGAAACAAACTGTGGTGTTACCACCAATCGAGCCAGGATTCCAGTAAATTATCAGCAGCAGCAGCAGAGGAGTCGTGAGTTGATTACCGTTGTGGTTGTGAATTCATCCACACAAAACCGAAGAAACAAACATTGTGCAAACGTGTGTTAGTGTGTGAGTGTGCATGCACGGGAATTAATTAATTCGGGCCATGCACTATGTGATGATGTGTGGTGTGATCGGAAAGCGAAACAAAAAGAACGAACGAACAACGATGCGATAAATAAAGTTATTCGAACAGAAAAATCAAGAGGAGAGCGCCGAGAAATTCAAGAAATTATTCGAGAAAATGAACAAACGAACATTGAAAGCTGCTGCTGCTGCTGAATTCAAAGCGAGCACAAAAATCGGACGGTTTTCCCGAGAACAGGTGAAATCGATGCACCGAGCCGGGAACGCGTCGATGATATTAGGCGATATTACCACCACCACCAGGTGAAACTATTCGTTCTCTCTTTCTCACTCCGGGTACTCTCAAACAAATAATATTAATATTTTGTTTTTGATGATGATAATAATAATAATACTAATGATGTGGCTTGTGGCTCCCTAGGCTACCACCACCCTATTCTGATGGATATCCGAAATGGATGTAAATGATTGGTTGGTTGGTTGGTTTTGCCCACAAGCGAGTGTGTGTTTCTATTTGTGTGTGTTCCAGTCGCCTTTAGTTTTGGTGGTGGTGGTGGTGGAAATATCAAAAGGTTTTAGGATGTTTGCGTGTGTGAGTGCGGGTGTATGCGGTTTCTATTTCATTTCATTTTATCACCTTGATTTTTGGATGATTAGAATATGTCGATCATAATGGTGAGAAGAGGAGAGAGAGAGACATTGAAAATTTATATGTCAATGATGATGATGATGGTGATGAAATCGTATCCAATTTTCAATTTATAAAATAAAATACACATCACAAAACTCTTAAATCAAAACATGATCATTGCCAACAAATCACATCACATCATCCCAAGCATATTCAGCCACACACACACAAGAATATATCGTGTCGGCGGGCCGGCAAACGATCGGATTTTTCGCGGATCGCCTAAATTAGCTTTGGGAAAAACACAACGGCCAAAAAAAAACAAAACAAATGTGGATCGCAGATGTTGGGCGTTGGATTCACCACGCACTGCAGACACACTGAAGACAAACACACACACACTTGGCCACAATCAAGCTAAAACAAGAAGAAGGTTGCGCGATAGGTTCCAATGACACTTTGCGTGCAGGAATTTCGAGGAACGAACAAAAGAGTCCAAACAACAAACAACGATTAATATCCGCGGCCAACAAGAATGTCAAAGGTGCGGGAACCTTGATGCGGGATGACAACCAAACAAGCTAACTGTTGTCAATGATGGTTGGTTGGTCGTTGGTTGTTATGGGTCGCGGTCGTCACCGTTTGGTCTTGGATGTCGTGGTCGTGGCCGTCGTTGATCAGGCAACTTCCATTAACAAATTATAAAAAAAAGTCACCACCAGCAACAAAAAAAGAAAAATGGTGGTGCAAACCAATTGTGAGCGGACCATGCAAACAACAAACATATCACGGGCACACACCGAGTGTGTGAGATTCAGTCAATAATCAACCAACCAACCACACCGATCCACCAACACCATAAATCCAATCCGCGAGTGCGAGTGTGTGTGTTTGCACATTGGATCCAAACACAATGTTGATGATTGAGAATCCATGGAGTGGGTGACTTGGGAGAGCGAGCGAGAGAGCGAAAGCCAAAAAAAAAGATAAGGGAACGATCACGGTTTTGTTTCGGGATTGTTAGTTTCTCGGTTGTTCTTCATCATCATCAACAACATCCAATCTTTCTGGCATTGCCATACACATTATATATCCGCGATACTATCCGCAGCAATAACAACAACAACGACCACAACAACAACAATCTGCCAACCATCGCCGTCAATGGGCTCAGGGCGGGACACCACCAATAGACATAGACACAGACACACACTGGCACACACGGTGGAAAGCCACTGCTGGCCACTGCTTCAAGCCTGCGTCATCATCCACCATGGTATCCGTTGCAATGGTTCGCTCTTTATACCATGATAGTTGTCCATTTTGATTGGATTCAACAACAAAATGGATGGATTCAAAACCGGACAGAACGGACAGACGGAGATACAGATTGTATTGGATTTGCTTTATTACAGAGGAAAAAAATTATAATCAACAATAATTTGAAATTTTATAGATACAGAATCATCAGATCAACGCAGACAAACGTCGATGAGATGATCCGTCCGAATGCATCAGAATATCCGGATTTTCCAGGTTGTTTTGTAGTTTTTCCATGAATTCTGCGGCCACTTCTTCATCAATAGCTCGGGCATCGTACGACAATGAGAATATGGCCTGGTTGCGCAAGCGATAATCATCTGGTTCACCGAAAAACTTTTGCCGGGTGGTGCCAACAGCCAAAATGGCCGCCTGTGGTGGATTGATCACGCCGACAAAATGATCAATATCGAACATGCCCAGATTGGAAATGGAAAACGTTCCGCCCATGAATTCATCTGGTTGTAGTTTATTATCCTTGGCTTTTTGGATCAACCCCTTGGATGTGGCACTGATTTCCTCCAGCGTAAGCGAGTTGGCATTTTTGATTATGGGCGTGATCAATCCGCTTGGTGTGGCAACAGCTATTGAAACATCGATGTCTCGGATGATTTGTATCGATTCGGTTTGTGGATTCCATTGGCAATTCATGTGAGGAACTTGTTTCAAGGCAACTGCGGCCGCTTTAACTATCATATCGTTCATTGAAACCGGTATGGATCGTTGTTTGAAATGTTTCCGCAATTGCACCAATCCATCCATAAAACACTTGATGGACATGTATGCATGTGGAATATTGGATTTAGATTCTGTCAGCCGTTTGGCTATTGTTTTACGCATATTCGTTATTTCAATATCGACATAGGGAGTATCGGAAGGTGGCGCAGAAGAAGGTGGTGCACTTTTCGCTGGTGGGGCAATCGGTTTACCACCACCAGATTTTTCATCTTTTTTAGCATCCACCGTTTTCGAAGGAACGGATAAATCTTTGGGCTTAAGACCTTTTTCATCAATAACTTTTAGAACATCTTCTTTCATCAAAGTTCCTTTTGGACCACTGGGTGTTATGGCCGATAAATCCAATCCATATTGGTCCATCAGATTTCTGGCACTAGGACTGATTTTCATTTTGCTCAAGTCAACTTTTACCTCTTCTTTGGCTGCCGGTGGTTCGGATAGCGAATCGGCTTTCGCACCTGATGATTCGGTGGTGCTTGACGATGCTTTTAGGTTTTCCGGTACTTTTACATTTTGCCAATCATCATCTTCTCCGCAAACTATGGCAATCAGATCACCGACCGAGATTTCTGAGGAATTTTCCGGTACCAAAATCTTGGCCAATATACCATCATCGTCGAATTCGAATGCAACCACAGCTTTGTCTGTTTGAACTTCGCAAAGAATATCGCCAGCACTGATTTTATCGCCTTCTTTTTTATGCCATTTTACGATCACTCCCGACTCCATGGTCGGCGATAGGGCAGGCATTTTGATCGGTATTTCTAAAATGATACCGAATTTTAAAATACAATCAAAACATCCAAATACAAACCATCTAATAAGAATCTGGTCGTGGAAACATTGCGTATCAAGCTTGTGGCAGCAATTGATGGATGATTTAAATTGATGTTAGATTTATATAAATTAGCCAAAGCGGATATCCGGTGTCTGCTGGACAAAAATAATCTGCTCCAAGTGGCCATTTTTGGAAGATGTGGAACCGATCAATTCGGTCGAATAAAGAAAAATGAAAACAACCACGTAAAACACCTGACCAAAAGAAAGGTCATGCAGAATCAAGAAGCAAAACTACTAGCAATGTATAAAAATGGCATTTTTTTTGAATTTGCAAAAAATAATTAAAATTAATAATTTAACATGAAAATAATCAATCTTGATGATGTTTCTCTCGATCTTTGTGCTTATGTTTTTTCTTTTTCTTCTTCTTCTTTTTCTTATCTTTATGATGTCTATCTTTCTCATCCGAACGGTCTTTGTCCTCTTTTCTTTTCTTGGTCACGGGTGGTGAAATCATCGATGACGAAGATGGTTGTGTTTGGATGTAATCCAAATCCGATTCATTTCCAGTGCCTTTCATTCTAATACTAATGGTCGGTATGGAACTTGAAGTTGCGGCCATGACGGATGATTGTTGAGGTGAATGAGTGGACGGTGTCGGAATTCTACCATCTTCGTCCGAATCAAAAGCCAAATCAAATTTTTGATCAGTTTTTTCATCCATCCTGCTTTGATCGCCATCGTTTTCTTGGGGGGCGTCCATTGTTTCAGCATTCATCGAATCATTTCCTTCGTAATGCTCGACGTCCGCTATCATTGGATTCATTTCCAGGCTACTGGTGGGCGCTTCTGATTTCGAAATGAAATTCTCTGCATTTATCTTGAATTTTAAGCCACAATCTTCTACTTTTTCAATCTTTGGCTCATTGCTTGCCGATTTGTCCGCGGCCGTAATCCTATCGAACAATTCCTCAGCTCTACAGGTGGGAGCAGGTTTTGGCGCCGGCAAAGTCGCCGATAGGTTATTGTCATCAAAATCTGATTTAACCTCCGAATTAGAATCTTCATTCGGTTTTTTGTCTTTGAGATTCAACACAAACGAAAACTAATTGAAGGGAATGAAAACATATTTTTTAGCAAAAATTTGACGCTTTTTTGAATACCAACCTCTGGTTTAGGAAGACATCTTGGTCTACCACGGCCGTAAAGAACAAAATACAGATCCACCACCGCGCACCGCAATTTGGATTGACAAGAAAAATGGCTATTCATCAGCTTCCACAAACGTTCGACCAATTCTTCGGTATCCAACGGATTCAAATCTTCCGATGTGCTTGAAAATGGTGGATTTTTGATCAATTGTTTTAGGGTGTAAAATTTGATTTCCGGATTCGGATCATCCACCACCAAGCTGAGGAGAAATTCAAAATCTTCTTTTCGCACTTCCGCCTTAACAATATCGATCAACACTTCAATGGCTGTTTTGCGCACATCGACAAAACAATAGCTCAGCGTATGGCAACGAAATATCTGCGGATTGCTAGGAAGATGGCCCATCTTCTGCAAATGTCGGAAAGCTTTCAAACAACTAACCGTAACCACATGCTTGTATGATGGTAGCAATTTGTCCAGATTAAAAAATCGGATAATTTCTTCCAAAATATTTTTCGTATCCTGCGACAAAATATCCGACAAAGAGCTTGAATTGAATATGGGCGTTATGGCCACCGGTGTGACCGTTTCGGCCAGTGCATCGATCATGGCCGCGCGAAAATACGCATCGCTGTATTTGTTACGTGAATTATCGTTGTATTTGAAAAGATCAAGCAGGAAACGTAAAATTTCATTGGGACATATACCGTGTTCCGTTCGAAGACCGGCCATGGCCACAATCATGGCTTTTTTTAGGAAATAATGTTGAAAATTATTAAAATTATTCATCCTCACAATATGTGGACAGCTTGGTGATCCGAACAATTTTCGGAACAAACTGATCATGGCCAAAGAACCATGAAAAACGCCAAAATTACGTATCTTATTGGATACTTTACGCAAACAAAATGCCGCTTCACAACGAACACGATAGAATATTTGTTCATTATTCAGGATTTCCATCAATGTTGTCCGAATGATTGAATTGGTAAAATAATTGTCTAAAATTTGCAACGATTCTAGTTGAGCAATAATGTCTCTTTCATATCTCAATTGATATTGCCATTGATAATCAGGCTGTTCCAATATGACCTCACGAAGCAGATTCATTTCCGGATCGATACGCAACCACAAAACCGGTGAATCCGGATCCATGGCCGAAAGATCCATATCGATTTCTTCGCCAGTGCACAATGGAATTTTTTTCTTCTTATTTCGTCTGCTTTTAGAATGGCAAGTAATATCATGTTTGGAGATATTATCCTCAATCTGCAATGGATGTTTGAATGTTCCATCAAGTTCCTGAAGCCATATCATCACTGGGCCCAAATAACGCCAAACCCCGGTTTTGGACATGTGCACTTGTTTGATTTCCAGCTCAACCGTATTTCGTTTTCTATTGAACACAAACGAACCGGTCAATTTTACGTGGCCACCTTGAAACACCCATTGTTTCAAGAATGTATCGATATTTTTTCCGGTCACCGTTGAAATGGCCCATATGAAACTACCGGTGGATGCGTACAAATGATGCCAAGTATTGGAATTGTATTTCTGGGTGATGGCAATCTGTGCCAACGACAACATCTTGTTGAACACTTGCAACAATAATTCACGTCCCAAATAATTTTCCAACATTCTCATTATCAGAAAACTTTTTACACGATGCATTTTATCATATATCGGCGAGAATGTATGAAAATTTTTGATATGAAAATAATCACTTTCCTTGTAATATTTGTACGATGGATCCAAAACAATCGGACGGAATTGTTGTTCATAATTGATCACCTTGTCCATGGCTCGTTTCACTTGAAAACGATATTCATTGTTACCAAAAGCTTTCTTATAATAATCATGGGTCAAAAATCCGGCTATTCCACGTACAAGCCATGCATCCGGGCAGCTTTGCATGGATATGAAACACCCGAAATATTGTTCAGCAATGGCTTGTGCCAACACTTTCCTGGTGATATACGTTTGTTCAATGATATGTTTTGAATGCAACAGGCTGATGGAAAAAATTGACAATGTAGCATAGGCAACATAATTTGTATCCAGATTATCCACAAACACTTGTTTGTATGTAGAATATGGATATCTGGTGTTCAACATTTCTTCATAATATTCGAATATCTTGTGAGTAAAACCACAAGTATCCAAAAGTAATGATTTCAAGGTTGGAAAACAAAAATGCACAACTTCATGCATGTCCGGATGAACGATCGGAACGAAAACACCGACCACCAAACCAATGTTTGATGCACTGGTCGGTATTTGCAGGTTATAATAAAAACGTTTCTTTTGTTTCTGGACATTATGTTCAACTTCCATTAATTCTCCGGATGAGATGGCAGTGAAATTTTCATCGCATGTTATCAAAATGGTCCAGGTGCATGATTCGGAAAAAGAATCAACGCATGGAAACCATAGACGAGATGAATTGCTTCTTTCATAGGTAAACAAATGCGGTATATACTCATCATCTTGGCCATCGGTTTGTTCATCTTGTGCACTTTGATTTGATTTCTCATTGCCAACCGAAAAATATATTCCACCTTTAGGATTTTCAATCAGGTAAGCAATATGCACGCTGAATGTTTTCCTCTCCAAAATCAATGATTTCAGATCGGACAATTCAGGAACTTTGATGATCAATTCTCCATTGCCCAGGTCCGAATCGGTGGTTTTGATCACTTCATAATGTACCGCAGAAAATGCATCCACTTTTCTGGCACCTTTTTTCTCGGTTGATGGAACAATATCAAGCGTTGGTTCACTATAAGTAAACTCACACATATAATCATTGATGAATATTGATTCGATGATACATTGTTGACAATTGAGCCGGATAAATGGCAAATCATCAACCTGTGAAACCACTTGCAATTCGGTGAAACCCTGAAAATTATCATCATTTGACGATTGAAATTTCATAAAAATGAGAAAATTACGAGACTTACCACAAGTCTTTTAGCTTTGAAATCAATATCCAAAATGCTCAAATGTTGATGCAAACTGTGGTGGGAAAAAAATTATTTTTCGAAATTATTCACACTCATCACTGGCAACTATCGAAACATTACACTTTGAAAAGTCGATATGATTTTGCAATGAATTCACGTTTGACAACGGTGGTCATTTTTGTGTGGGGTCACATTTATAAATTTTTCAAATTTTGTTTCTTCACCAGGTTTTTGTCAACAGCCATTGTTGTTTAGTCAAGTTTATGCGGCTGCAGCCATTTTCAGCTATTTTAACGTGGTTGGTCGTAGTGAGCCGTAATAGCCGCAGTTTGCTTGTGCTGCCACTTTTGCTCACAAACATTCCTTTTCCGTCTTGGCTCCTCGTTGCATGTGTTCGTGTTTGGTTTGGTTTTCCAAAAAAACAAAATAATTGGTAAGTTTTTTTTGCTGATTTTTTTGAAACAATTTTTCGATTATTAATTTTGTCAATTTTTTTCAAAATCTGTTGATAGCAAAAATATGGCCACCAAAATGGTAGAAGGAAAAGGTGCTGAAGAAATCACGCCACCACAACAACAAATAAATCGTATTCGTGTAACTTTGAATAGTCCACTGGTCAAAAGTTTGGAAAAAGGTAAATTGAAACTTTTTTTTGAAAATCTCCACAAATTTAAAAAAAATATATATTTCAAATTTCCCAGTGTGCTCAGAATTGATTCGTGCGGCCAAAGAACATCAGGTCCAAGTGAATGGTCCGGTTAGAATGCCGACAAAAGTGTTGCGTATCACCACCAGAAAAACACCATGCGGTGAAGGTTCCAAAACATGGGATCGATTTCAGATGCGTATCCACAAACGTATCATCGATTTGAAGAGCACATCGGAGATTGTCAAAAAAATCACCTCGATCGGTATATATCCAGGCGTCGACATTGAATTCACCATTGCTAACTCATAGACAACACAAATGTTTTCGGATTTTGGAATTTTGAAATAAATAATTTTTTTTTGGAAAAAATTTCGTTGTTTTTTTAAAAAATCCTTAATTTTCATTTTGAAAAAAATTGATTGTCCAAAAGTGAGTTATTTTTGTAAAAAAAAATTGAATCCAAAAAAATTATCACCAATCAAGAAAATTAGTACATTTTGGTTAAGGGAAAATCAAGCGTCAAGCGTGCACTGTGGCAAATTATTCAAAAACAGAAGATTCAAAATCCATGTTAGCTTAGATAATTTTAATGAAGATGTTAATTGATTAACGATGATGATGATGATGAAGTTTTGGTAAATTCGTGATATGCACCGTAAAAAAAATTATTTACATTAGAGAATTAATAATAATATAAAAACACACACACACATCAAACAATATCTTCACGATGATGATTTGGTCGATGTTTTCCGCTGGCTGCTGCCATTGGATTATTCGATTTAGAATTTTGGTTCGGATTGGACAACAGATTTCCATTGATCGATACAGCCGAGTTACCACCACAAATTCGTTGCATGGTTGTATCATAATCTGGACATTGTGGCCTTTGTCTACTACTGTTTTGATTGTTGTTTTGTTTGCCACCACCACCACTTCCATGTCTAAGATCTCGATGTCTGGCCATATGTTGGAATTGATCCAGCCTTCGTAATGATGTAACCGATGATGATTCAACTGGTAGCGATTGTTTAGGTGGTAGAGTATTCTGTCGCCTACCAGAAGATGTTGTTGATTGATTGCGTACATTACAATGCATCAAACCGGAAGTTTGCGGCTGTGAGATCATGATCATTGATGGACGCATCATCGGATTACAACAAGAACAATACGATTGATTCGGGAACAATGAACCACTGGTGCAGCAAGGAGGAACTTGCGATCCAATCGCGGAACAACATCCACTTGAATAAGTTTGGCTAGACATCAGATGACCAGAGGAATAGCCACCACCACCACAACTGGCTTTGGAATGACCATTATTTGGAACAACATGATGATGATGATGATTTGAGGTATTCGATGATAGGTTACCGTTTCCGTATGCCGAAGAATTTGAATTGTTCAACATAGGAGGATATTGATTGGATGATGGATAGCTACCATACATGCTATGATGATAATTCGATAAATTACCACTACTAGTGGTATTGATGGTATTACAGCTGCTTGGTGCATAATTACTGGCTGTGGACATTCGATTTCCGCCGCCGCCGCCGCCTCCTGAACCAAGATTATTGGCATTGGCATTTTGCTGCCCATATTGACCATGATGATGATGATTGTGATGATGTTGATGGTTTGAATGACTAGCATTGCTGTTGTTACCATGATGGTAATGATGATGATGATGATGATTTCCAGTTTGTCCTGGACCATTACCACCATTACCATGTGGAACGATTACAGGTCCATCGGATAGTGCCAACAATTTCCGTAATTGTTTCGGGGAAGTTTGTCCAAACTTTGGCCTATGTGGCCGATACAACACCGGGGCCGGTGTTGTACCATCCGAATTCATTGACAATGAATTGGAAGATGATGAAGCAGATGATGGTGTTGGTGATGGATGTGATAATTGTGAATTGGAAGACATTGTCGATGCAATCGACGAACGTGTGGTTCCGGCCGCATGATTCGAATTGGGCGTCTGAGGTAATTCGCATGAATACGACCGGGACAGTAATTCATGCTCATCCGAACTGATCGATGTGAACGTATCATCCAAGAATGATCTTTAGAAGAGAAGGGAAAAAAATTCATCACCATCATCATCATTGGAACCGATTCGAATGAACTTACTGTACACGTTTGGTCATACGTTGATTGTCCCAAAGTTTCTTATGATCAGTGGAGGATTTATGCTCCAAAGAAGAGGCATCGGCAAATATCCTGAACAACAGATTCGGATCGATCGGTTCATTGGCGATCGATGAATTGGCCAATTTCGAACCATTGTTCAAACCATTCACGGCGGCCAATGCTAACGAAGTTGTGTTGGCCATTTTCTGTATCTCTCTAATCTTTTCGGACAAAAGCCGCATCTTTTCCCAATTCACCAACATTTCCGTGTTGGATTTACCGCCGGCGGTGGTGGTGTTGGTCGATTCACCACCACTGGACGACGATGATGATGATGGTGTCTGTGGTTCGGCACTGTTCACATAAGTTTGATTGGCCAACCAAATAAAGCTTAAATCTTTTTTGACCAATGGAAAAAATGGTATGATAATTGAAGCACCACTATCCTCTCGTAGCTTCTGCATCAATTGTTGTCGGAAATTATAAAAATTTCTACTTGGATCCATCAATTGTTGTAGCTTTTGTAATTGTTTCAAATGTTTGGCGGGAACCTTATCCCAGCAACTTTTCAGCCTAGACACTGACAGATGCATCAATCCGCTTATGATGGCAAACAATGTATTATAATTGTTCAATTTCATCGCTAATGTTGCTATCCTGATTAATTGCTTAATGGCTTTCACTCGTTTGGTGATGGATCGTTTCTCTCCTAAAACTTGATTGATGGTCCAAAACATTTCTTCATTGGTTTTCCTTTCAAATTCTTGCAACTCTCTTGTTCTTTCATTGACAATCAAGCTCTGTTGTGGATGATTGGGATCATTGAAAGCAAGATCATAGACAAATTGTTGTGCTTCAATCTTGCAGAATAAACGAAAATCCCTGGCAGTCAATTCACGCGCAATAGCATAACCCTGTAGGGTGAGCAAAGAATTTACTGAAGAATCTTTGATAATTTCTTTGGCAATATCCGAATCACTCAATGCATCACCACTGTTCGAATCTTTGGTTTGAGTGACCAGTTTCAAGTAGAGACGTGAATTCAATCCGAGGTTATTCACCAAATCATTGGTACCATCGCTTAATCTTTTCACCACAGTCGAACTGGTCATTGCATTCTCATTCTCAACCGCCGAAGTGGACGACGCGGTTGTCGCTGCCGCTGCCCCCCCACCACCACCACCTGTTGAGGCTGCTGCTGCTGAGGGGGCTGCCGTTTGGAAAATGACCGAATATTCATACAGGGCAAAATCACGACTGGAAAAATTATTGGAATATTTGAATTGTCTCAATGCTAATTGTATACATTCACGAACAGTGGTTGATGAATGTATGGGCAAAAAGCAACAATCATTATGTTCAAATGAATATATTTTGATAATTTCCGGCACTTCATATGACAATATCCTTGGATGTGATGATGTTCCTGGAGCCATACTATTGTTGGTACCATTGTTGTTGTTGTTGGTCGCAGACAATGTTCCGGAGTGATTACCGGAACCACTACTACTTCCGCCGGTGCTGCCGGATTGATTGGATTGATTACTATTATGATTATGATTATTATTATTGCTGCCGCTGTTGCCGCTATTATTCAACATGTTGGATGTTGACGATATCAAATGATTGGTGCTGGAAACAAACGAACGAACTTTTTGTTTCCAAATGTTTAGTTCGCTTTTCTCTTTTCGAACATCCTTGTTTGCATCCTTGGCCGATGATGTTTGAGCATTGGAATTAATGCTAGTATTACTTGTATTATTATTATTGTTGAAACTAGACAATGATGTTGATGATGATGATGATGATGAACCATAGTAACCGGAGCTAGATGATGTTGTGGTGGTGGATGTGGAAAGACGATTTGTCGTCAATGGGAAAGTTTCAACAATCTGTCTTTTTGTTTCGTGTCGGCCTGAAAATCATCGGAAAAAGAGAGGGGGAGGGGAAAAAATTTATTTCACGTTTGTTTGAATGAAAGAAAAGAAAAAGGCGCGATTAAGTTTTCGAATCTGTGTGAAATTCGACTTCGTTCGACTTCGCTCGCTTTTTTTCTTTCTTTCTTTTCTCTCCACGAGATGATGCGCTTACCTTCAATCAGTGCATAGAAAAGATGAGGATCATATTTGACTTGTAATGAAAGATGCGTGGACGATTTACAAAGTTCATAAGCTCTACCGATGGGCATCACATGGCAATCAACACCATTGATCGATATAACTCGATCACCTGGCCGAAGATCTAAATTTGTCAACGGATTTTGCGGTTGCTGCTGCTGCTGTGGGCTGTTGCCGACCATAGAATTAGTAGGATTCAAAATTTCTCCAATAAATAATCGCGCCGAACATTCATATCCACCAATCAACGAGAATGTCAGTGGTGAATTACGATCACTACGCGTGACCGTAACCTGTCGTTCCAATGATTTGGCCGACAAATGCATATAGAACAACCGTAGCTGACATTTGTGGGAAGCGTTTTCCTTCAGGGCCGTTTCGAATTCATCCAACAGGTAGCGATTTTCATTCTGAAAATCCTGATAATGATTCACCAACCAAATGAGCACGATTCGTACACAATTCTCCACATGATTATTGTCCCGAATGTTCGTACACAATCTTCGCATAAGATCGGCCATTATTTTCGAATCTTTCAAACAGTGGACATCTTTTTCCGACCAAATTCGAAATGTTAGCAAAAAATCTTCAATGAATGTTTCGTTTGGTTCAGAATTCAATAAAAGCTCGTATAAACGTTCTTTGGTAGCTCGAATCAATTCATTACTATCATCGCTAACATTAAAGGCATTGGGAGATTGCTTGTTGCTGGAATTGGTCGTCGCGCTCGTCGTAGTCGTCGCTGTTGTTGCGTTTGACGCCTGAATCGGAAGACTGCTTGGCGGCATCGAAGTTATGGGAGCACTTTTGGGCGTAATACTTATTTCCGTAACAAAATCATCATCGGTGGCCGATTCAAAATTGATAATCTGCGATTTATTATTCGTATCGCTTTGTTGCGATAAACTTAGATCGCTAGCGGTCAAATTGGTTGACCCTAATGAATTGGTATCGGGAGCGGTATTGGCCGTTGTTGAAACAACAACAACCGCCGAACCAGAAACCTGGTTGCCGCCGCTGTTGTTGTTGTTCGTCGGTCCCGTCGTGGCCGCAGATGATGATGATGTGGATGATAATGGCAATGTTAGATGACAATTGGCACGCATCTCAATAATATTTCCCGTGACTTCATCTCTTATGGTTTTGAAAGTTTTCTCACCACATATCTAAATGGTGTGGGGATCAGCATCCAAATGACAATCGGCCAAAAAAAATAATACATCACATTGCACATTCAACAGGTGATGGTGAGGGGACGAATGGCGTTGGGGGAGGGGGTTTAAAATAAAAAATAAAAAAAAGCAAAATTATCGTTAAAACAATTTTTCTTAGACATATTTGATTCTATTAATATCACCAACAATGTCATTGTAACGGGATCAAGAGAAAAGGAGAACACAACAATGGTGATAATGGTAGATAACCCCCGCATCATTACAACAACCTAAAAAATGTGTTGTGTTGTGTTGGTATCCATACCTGATCAAAGATAACATGAGGTACGCATAGAACCCAAACAAAATCTTCATTGGTGAATATTTCACCATATACCACACGATCATCGAGATGTGCTCCAAATTCATCACCAACATGCAAATAACGAGTATTCTGGTGATGATGTAAATGATGCTGCGATGATGATGATGATGGACATGTTTGTATGATTGTTTCATTTAAATTTTGAGGTAAAAAATTACTGGAATCATTTATGATATTATTATGATGATGATCACCACCACCAATAATATTGCTGTTGGCCGGACTATTGATCGATACCGTCATATAATTATCATCATCCACCGATGTTTCTTGTAGCAGTAAACTTTCATCACATGGTAGAACATGTCTTAGGGATCCAGCGGCAACAATACAGTATGCATCAAGCTTTTCGCCATGCGTCAAAACACGAGTATCACGAGCCTCAATCTCGGCCAATACAAAATGCGGTGCCAAACGTCTACGGGTCATATGGTCATGATTTGAATTGATGATGGACAAAAATCTAACGATTATTTCAATATCATCCTCCGAACGGCTGGCCGAATCTCTTATTAATGCTTCACGTATTAAATATAAATTATGATCAAATATGATGCCCGACCCAGGCGAATAGTTTCCCATGCCCATTGTAGTATCGTTTAATCTTGTATCCATAATAAAATTATCATCCTCATCCTCATCCTCATCTTCGTTGTTATCAACAAGCGACTCTTCAAGACCTACAACAACAACAACAAAAACATGGAAAAACATGGAAAGAGAACAAAGACATTCAAACATTATAAAAAATATATATATAACACATTATCATCCCATTTAAAATGGTTTTAGCTTTATCAATCAAATCGAAAAGAAATACCTTCTAAATCAAAGGAGGAATGTTGATTGGTGGTGGTGGTAGTGGCGGATGAATGGCACATCTCAATCGAAGACATTTTCATTTGGCTTTTTTTTTATCTTTCTGGGATTTTTTCGTAGTTTTTCGTTTTCAGTTTTGTTTCAAAACACCAACACGAGTTCGATCAATACACGTTCGTTCATTCACATTGATTGGTATCCGCGTGTTGGCTTGTGTGTTAGTGTGTGGTATGTAAATTTTGGCCAATTTACTGATTTTGCTCCACGTCTTGTATTACTTTGAAAATCCAATTTGTATCCTCGCCAATAGTATATCGTATATATATAATTTGCGCTAATCGTCGTCGAAAGTTTTTCTTCCAGCGTTCCACAATTAATTACAATATTTCAACATTTTCTGTACATGGCGCAACAAGCGGAAAACACAAATTTCGGATTTGGATCATTTCGACGACGACGAAAATAATAAAATAAAATAATACAAATAATAAATGCAATAGAAAATCGAAAAAAAAGAGCTGAGCTCGCGGGAAAATTTGTGGAAAAAAATTTCTGAAACTTCTTTTGCTTGTGGTTATAATTTTTGTTTGTGGTATTCAGTTTACGTAACACGCGTTCTCAAATGATGAAATGAACCGTTAAAAAAAATTAAGGATGATCAACAAACGGCAGTGATCTTGATGGCTTACGGTTGTTTGTTTTGAATCATTATATTATGATTATTATCACATTAGATGGAAATTGTCAGCGGAAAAGATTGTTTCTGTTTCTGTTGTTGTACAATTTAAATTCATTTCCCAAAAGCTGTGTTTACATCACATTATGTCTGTGTATACGGTCCTTAATGCTATTATTATCGTTTTCAAATCTGATACATATTTCTGGTTTTTGGATTTTTGTTTTGGTTCGTTTTTTTCTGAATATTTTTTTTTGTACAAATTTCGAATTTTTTTTCGTGAAAATATTAGTCGTTTCAGAGCATCAGCTGTGTTTGAAAACTGGTTGTTTGGTAAACATTTAGATTTATCGTTATTATCGCCCAATGTGTGTCTAGCGAATAATTTTTCGCGTTTGCTTCCCGACAAAACAATTTTCCGTTTTTCGGTTGTTGATGGTGATGATGATGATTATGATCGTCGTCGTCAATCCGATGATGGTGGCTGGGTTTCCGCCGCTTCGATTTTCGCCCAAAATGTGCGTGCGTGTGTGTTTATTTATGTTTGTTATTATTACAACAAATAATATCTACGTTTGTTGGCCTAAGCATGTTTTGCTGAGTTTCATACTTGGACATGTATTAGTGGTAATAATCATATAAATTTTTTTCCTGGCATTTGTGGTGCGTGTCTTCGATGTTTTGGTTGCTGGTGATTGGTTACATAAATGTCGGACAAATCATTTCGGTAGGGGAGCGAGGATTTTTGAAATACGATTTTTTCTACTTGTCGGGCAAATGCGATCACCGCTAATCAAATAACAGTCGTCGTTGTGGTTACCTCGCACACAAGCACAATTTCCTGATGATCTTTTACATAATTGATAATCGTGTTAACACAATAATGTTTACCGCATTGTATTTAAGCGGAGAGGGGGGAGAGCAAGAGAGAAAATGAAGAAAATTCCAAGGAAACGATATAAAAGCCGAGACATGAACAATGGTGGTTGACTTCTTATTTCTCTATTAAGATAAGATTTTGATAAGATATCAGCTATGGTGTAGTTCAAGATAATTCAATCGATTGATTGGATTATGGTTCGTAGACTTACCTTTTCAAGTGTTTGCGTAACAAATCATCAAATAGCTGTCGTTGTTGTTGCTATTGTTGCTTATTGTTGTGGTTTGATGTTTGATGTTATTATTGCTCTGCTCGTGGGTGATTCGGTAAATATTCCGTGATTTCACAATTGTTGGTTGAAACACACACACACACACACAACACAGGTGAAAATTGATGATAATAATATGCCAAAACCAAATGGTGGTACACAATAAAACAAACAAACACACACACACAGAATGGTTTTGGGCCCAAATATTTTGAGCACACACACACACTTAATGTTGACAAATGTGAATGGATGAAATAAAATTTGCTTTTGCTTTTTTGTTGTTGCTGTAGACGTCGTTGTTGTTGTTGTTAGTTGGATATTTCAGCAAGAAAAATCATAAAATAAAAAAATAAAATAAAATAAAAAACTAACAGTTGAGCTTAAGAAGAAGAAGAAAAAAACACGTCAAGAATGCATAAGCATCGACGACATCATCAATGGTAGTTTTGCTGTACTTTTTAGTATTTTTTTTTCTTCGTCAAGTCTTCAGGCTCTCTTTTTCTTCTTAGATGTATTTTTTTCAGCTTCTCTTTTCTTAGTTGTATTTTGATGTATATTTTCTCATTCATATTTCTACTAACTCAACCACCACCATCATCATCATCATCTTACTTTAGGGCCAACATTCGATGATGATCATCATCATCATTAAGGACATTTAACGTTGTTGTTGTTGTTCGGTCGGTTGGTTGGTTCAGTTTGGTTTTGTTCGGTTGGTCGGTCGTCGATTGGCCACCGGATAGAAGCATTACATGTTATCGGCTAGTTGGCGGTTATGAAAATACGACGAAACGCAAAACAAAAAAAAGTGGTAGCCAACATACGGAACGGGTATGTTCGATGTGTTCAAAACCAATACACAACAACAACAACAACTGGAAATAGATGTTTTTTTCTTCTTCTTCGAATCAAGAAGTAAGACGACTACGGCGAAGATGATGATGAGGATGATCGGGATTGAGATCTATGTTGTTGGTGTTGCACTTGTTGTCAGATTGTTGTTGGAAGCAATAAAGACGACGACGACGAAGATGATGTTGGTGGTGGTGGTGCAACAAGCTTGAATAGGGATTTTCGGCGAATGACGGTGGATTCAAGATTTGTTAGCATCTGTAGAATGGGATTTGTTGAGGAGGAACACAACACATCACATCACGAAACACAACAGACTAATCCGACATCCACTATTCAATACATCTTCTCATGAATATTATCTACATCCACACACACACACACAAGCTCAATCCATTGATTGGGCAACAACAACAACAACAATGTTTTGTGGCTGATGATGTTGATGATGACGATGAGCGCCAACAACGTTAGGTAAGCAGGCAGCCGCAGCAGCAGCAGCAAACAACGAAAGCGCGCAACACTCACCACCAGTGACGTCCGTCCATCGAAGAAGCAAACCTGGAACAACAACAACAACAGAAATTATCTTCACATTGTTGTTGTTGTCGATGTTGATGTTTCAAGCAGAGCCGCCACCTTTTGAGCTTTTTCGACTTGACTCACGAAATTAAGCTCACAAAACTGGCGCGCACAACACCAAAACCACCTCCTCGTCGTCGTTTTGGTTGCCGAAATTCATTCAAGTTTTCTTCGAAATCGAATTCTTTTTGTCGCGTAAAACAAGTGCCATCCGTAAAGTACGTATCGTGGGCGTGTACTTTGTTGTTGCTTTTGTAAATTGTTTACAATTTTTTTTGGTTTGATTTATTTTATTAAAAAAATAAGAAATAAAAAAAATTTTTTTTTGTTGCAAATAAAATTCAAGTGAATATTGTTGTTGTCTGTTGTTTACAGACAGCTCAGATCAGCTGAGAAATTATCATTCATTTATCAATATCAGTAATCATTTGATCGAGGTATTCGGCGAAAAGTTGTTGACGTTTTTGCCGATATTCTTTCAATTGTTGTTTTATCCGTCGCAATTGTCTTATCTCTGATAGTGATGTGTTTTGTTGAAAATTGATAAAAAATGTCACAATTGTTATGAAATTGGCAGCAATGCATGTGACGAAGCTGATACCTCGATATTCATGCATTTTCTCTAAAATTTCCACCGGAGTATTTTTGGTTACTTTTGGATCATCCAAGAAATTTCTGAAGAAAAAATATAAAAATGATGGAATAGCTGGAGCCATCAGAAAAAAGAAAATCAAATAACATGTTCCGGTTATGTTATTGAACATGTTTGATTTGCATTTTTTCAGTTTATTCTCCACCAATTCTTCCATTTGTTTCAAATCTTTTTCCATCGTATTGAATGTATTCTGAATGTTCAATGCTATGGTTTTATCAATCAATCTGTGCACATCTTCAATTTGGTTGACGCACATTTTTTCTTGAGCTTTCAAATTTGCCTGATCCGGAAGATAGATGGACAACATTTCGAAACCATTTTGATTCAATCCGGGACGTTTGCACAATTCCTGAACGATCTGCATCATAACTTTCCGTCGATCTGTTTCATCTCCGGCTTCATCGGCTTTGGACAAAAAATACCGCATTCGTTCCGGATAGAGGCTGGTCAATTTTTCCACCAAATCCAATGTCCGTTTGCAAAGAGCCTGTCCGATCGGATCGAAGAATACGAATATCAAATCGGATTTGTCACCAAGCCAAGTGATGGCCTGTTTTATGTCATATGGATAATGGAATGCACCATCGGCCAAACCCGGGGTATCAATGAATGAAATCAACGAGCTTCGATTCGCACTGGATTTCGTTAATTCGGCATTCAAATAGCGCATCACACCGTTGATTGATTGTAATGGTTTGAGATAAGGATAAAGATGTAGGGTGGCCTCACCGGTCAATGTTTCCCGACTTTTACCATTGGTGACCACGGTGAAACCTTGTGTTTCGATGGCCACACCGGTTTTCTGAATCTTTTCACCAACATACCAATTGATGAATGAACTTTTACCAGATGAATGATTACCAATTAGCAATATGTTTAATTTACGTCGTGGAGCGAATAGATGCAAGCCAAGCTGTTTGCCCATATCCACCAATCCACAATTGCCATCGGCGCCCACATACATCGAATGCAATAGTTGAATTGTGTTGGCTTTGAAATTGGAAAATGTTGAAGACATTATTCGTGGTTGTTGTTGTCGTTGTGGTTGTTATCTTCTCAATGATTCAATGATCAAGAATCTCGACTGGTGTGTGTCGTGTCTCCTTCTTTGGTAACACACACCTAAGATGTGTACCACCTTTTAACGACAACAAGACAACAATTGCCATCATGACAACAGCATCAAATCTAATCGCTCAAGTGCCATCTATCAACGGCGAATAAAGATCTCTTGTTTCCCGATTTCTTATTCGCCCCTTTCGGCGAAAAATATAAATAAATTTAGTAACACATAATGACTGGTTTATAGATCGCTAGATGGCAGCACAAGCAAAAAAGAAATGATATTCGGAATTTAAAATCTGAATATATTCTTACCTTGTTTTCGAAAATTTAAGTTTTTCATGAACATTGAAAATTGTGGTGGATTTCGATCTGAAATGATACAGTAAATCATTTATCCTTGTTTTGTTTTGTTTGTTGGATGATAATATCCGACGACCGTATTACGACAAAGTATGGAAAAAAACAACATGTTGAAGAGAAGAAAAATATACTTTTGTCCCATTTCGTTGTTGTTGTCTGATTGTGCTTTGTCATTTTCAAAAAGGCACACACACACACACACACACAACATCAACTGCAGCCAGCTGTTTGTGTCTTGTTTGACCTCTTAGTCGATTCGTCCATCTCTTTCGTCGAATCTTTGTGTGTGTATTTTGTGGCCAAAAAATTTTATAAAATTTTCATCATTTCAACAAGAAACATCATTCTCAACATGCACCACCAATCAATCAAACCATCCAACCAACCAACCAACAAATGATGATGATGAATTTATAGTCTGTTCCAAATTTGTTCAATAATGTTCTCCGGAAAAATCTATATAATCAGTGATGTGTATGTGGAATATTCAGTTTTGCTAAAATGATGATGAAGATGAAGAATATGATGAAAATGCCGCTACACATCATCTCGCCAGATGGATGGATCTGGATCGGGATCCTCCTGCTATATACGCCAACAACATCAACATCGACAACCCCAAGAATGTACACCAGCAGCAGAATCCTCCATATGGTGTGTGAAATAATGTAATGTCGTCGTCGTCGTTCAAGACACACTGCCGCCACCGCCACAAGGTTTGGTTATTTGAACACTTGAAAACAAAACAAAAAAAAATTATTACGCCAGAAATACACGGATAGTGGTATATCGGACAAATACGCCGAGAGATAGACAGACACGGAGAGGACAGGCTTCTATTTTTTTTTTCGCGTTGGCCGCGCGCGAGCCTCTCTTCTTGTCGTGCAAACACGATTATTGTTTGCTGCCGCTGTTGTTGTTGTTGTTGTCGTTATTATCGTGGTTCTGGTTGTTGTGTCTTTCTACGCTCCATCTGTGTTATTAAGACTGACTTTAGTCAACCAACCAGCAAACCAATTTTTGTTCCGTGTGGATTCTTCTTTGAATTCTTCAGTTTTATTATTATTATTATTGATAATAGTTTGCTTAGTTGGCTTACGGATAAAATTAAATGACATTTGATTGTATTGCTGCTAGCCTAGCCAAGATCCGATGATACACACGTCAAATATTGCTTCAAATGTTGTCGATGTTGATGGTTGTGATGATGATACTACTGGCGGTATTTTGTGCACAAAAATATGTTTGTGATGATTATACCCGATGATGGTGATGATCCACAAACACCAGACGACGTTTCGATCAGCAAATATCAATCAACAACGACGACGACAACAACAATAACATCGTTATCAACAAATTGATCTTGCTCCGCAAAAAAAAATTCCAAAATATTCAACATTTTAATCAAATTCTGGTAAGTTAATTTTTTTTTGCGAAAATTCTTATTCTCAATCTCTTTTTTGACCTGATTCTGCAAATCTTATATTCTTTAAGATTAAATTTTGGAACTTGAAGAGCAACTTTGAGAGGATCAACATGATAATGTTTCCATTTTTATTTGAATTCTACGATTCTTCTGATTCCTGATGATGATGATGATGATGATTATCCTAATTCTTATTTGACCGGCCCATGCCGGAATGTTTTGATTGAAAATCATCCAGTTTTTTTTCATCGTATTTATTGATCCATTTTTTTGTGTTCATGTGTGTGTGGTAGTGAAATTCTACGCGTGTGTGTGATATTCTCTATTTATTCAATTTGCTTTTATAAATAACGACCGATTTTACGGTGAAAAATATTTGCATTTTTTTTGGATCGATCGAAGTGAAAATTTGCTTTTATTATTCAAATTATATCGTTGATTATTTATTGAAAAAAGAAGAGTAAAGAAAAAAATCCATCAAAATGTGGAGCATGATGTGTGATGTGATGCCCACCATCTCGGAAGATGGTATCTCACAACGTACCGGCCAATTCGGGCCAAATTCTAGCGGTGCGGATGATTCCAATTTTGAGCAATTAATGGTGAGCATTTTGGATGAACGAGATAAATTAATGGAATCGTTGAGAGAGGCACAAGAAGAATTGAACGAGATCAAAACTAAATTGGCCGAGGTTGAAAAAGAACGAGATTCGTTACAACGTCAGCTCACCTCTCACATGCCTCAGGTAATATGATTTTAACATGATTATTCCGATTTTCACTTGTTAATCTTCATCATCGAAATTCTTTAGGAATTCGGCAGTTTAACCCGAGAATTGAATCAAGCACGTGAACAATTGTTGGAAAAAGATGAAGAGATTCAAGAATTGAAAGCCGAACGAAATAATACTCGGGTAATTTTTTCTGTTGATTGAAAACCGTTTTGAGAATTTTTAATTGGTGATTTTGTTTTTGTTTTTGATTTCCAGCTGTTATTGGAACATCTTGAATGTCTAGTTTCAAGACATGAACGATCATTAAGAATGACGGTTGTCAAGAGACAGACACAATCACCGGCCGGTGTTTCATCCGAGGTGGAAGTTTTAAAAGCACTGAAATCATTGTTTGAACATCATAAAGCTTTGGATGAAAAAGTAAGAGAAAGGCTACGGGTTACATTGGACAAAGTGTCCACTTTGGAAGAAGAGCTGAACAAATCCAATGAAGAATTGAACAAATCTCGTCAAATGCAATTGCAACAGCAGCAACAAATGGAAAACATGGCCATGGAAGCTAAAATGCGATATGCGAATGAATTGTCCGAAAAAACCGATGCCAATATTTCGAAATCATCCACCACATCGGATCTGGGTGAAGAGCCTAAAAGTGGTAAAAATTCTGCCGATGATTCAAGGATAAGAGATCTACAATCGTTGATTGAAAAGCAAAATAATGAAATAGCAACGCTCCGGAATCGTTCGGTTGAATTGACCGCCAAGCTAAAAGACTATGAAGATAGGATTGTCAAAGCGGACAAAGAAGTTGCTCAATTAAAAGAGGAAAACATACGTTTGGCACGTGATATGAAGGAGAATATTGCCCAAAAAGAGGATCAAGAAGAACGTATTGCCACATTGGAACAAAGATATTTGGGTGCACAGCGTGAATCCACTTCGTTGCACGATAATAATGAAAAACTTCAACGAGAATTGATCAACAAAGAAGCACATTTGCGTATTTTGGAAGATAAGCTAAATTCGTTGAAAGAAGAGGTGCGCATTTTGACCGAGTCAACCAAGAAGAAAAAGAAAAAACGAAACAATTATTCGATAGACGGCGCCAACGGAAATAACGAGAATAATATTAACGAAGATTTGAATGATACACAAGAATCCGATGAAGAATTGACCGAAGATCAAAAACGATCCCTGGAGGAAAGGATAATGCGTTTGGAGCAACAGTTGGAGGAGAAAGGTGCCGAATTGAATCGGGCAAGGCAAAGGGAGAAGATGAACGAAGATCATAATCAACGTTTATCGGCCACTGTTGATAAATTGTTGGCCGAATCCAATGAACGGTTGCAGCTACATCTAAAAGAACGTATGTCAGCTTTGGAGGATAAAAATACCATGACACATGAATTGGAACGTATCCGTAATATGTTGGACGAGACACAATTGGAGAAGGGAAAAATTCTTCAAGAATTGAGCAAAATGCGTATCGAAATGGAGAATATGGCCGCCGGAAACGCGCAGGACGTTAATGTCTTTAAACAACAACAACAGCAGCAACGAGCATCACCATCACGTTTTCATTCGACATTTTTGAATCATGCTTCCTCACCACCATTATCATCTCCACTTTCATCGGATGCGACCAACAGTCTTTCCACGGCCAAACATGTTGGATCGATCGGTTCACCATCGTCTGTGGTGGCCGCCGTAACCGCCACTAATAATAAAGATAATAATAATGTTCCTGATGGTTCCTGGGAAAACAATCACCATAATGGTGATGCTAATAATAAAATTTCTCAGCCAACCAAACCAAACGACCAAGTTCAACCACGACCAGATGATAATATTGATTCTCATGGTAATGTTGCCGACATTGAATGTAGTAGTCAAGAATCCAATCCGTTCGAAGATATTGATCAACAATTGGACCAGATTATATCATCATCAGCGGCGGCCATTAATCAGTCACAACAACAACATCATCATCAGCATCATCATATTGGCCATCATCATCATCATCCGATGCAAACGCATACCGATCCGCAAACATTGGCCATTATGCTACAGGAACAATTGGATGCGATCAACAACGAAATACGGTTGATTCAAGAAGAGAAACAAAACACTGAACAACGAACAGAAGAATTAGAATCACAAGTGGGCAGTATTGATTCGGCGATGAATAATTATCTAGCAGCTCAGGTTAATTTCGGTGTTGGCCTATCACCTCCACAATCGGGTACATCAACGCCTAAAGCGTCAATGGCCGGGCCGCATGCCAATTCGTTCGTTTCCAATTCCAGTCAATATTATCCGATTAGTCGTTATGTGAATGAAAGAGATTTCAGTCATTATGCATCTCCACATCATTTGGCCGGTTATTCTAATCCCAGTTGGAATTCCAACACATCATTACCAACGGATATTTATCAAAGAGTGTACAGAACTGCGACAAATAATCCACAGGTGCCCCCCAACATGAATCCGTATGTGATGGATCCACAGGTTGTTGACACGTCAGCCGCCGCTGCCCAAGCACGACACAATTCACCTAAATCTCCACAACAACAACAGCAACAACAGTTTGGCCAAACAACACCATCGATGGAATCAATGAATAATGCGGCCAATCTGGCCTCGATAAACAAATCATCATTGTATAATCAACGTGTGATTACCATGTCCAATATGAACGATTATGCAACCATTGGATCACCGATCGGTCCCAATCCTGTTGGTGGTTTTCAGTCCAACACATTGATTTCACCGACTGGTTCGTCGATTTCCAATGCTGCTGCTGCTTATCCTTCGCCATATGGTTATGTGAACCCGATAGGATCCAATACAATTGGTTCGGTTCCAACAAATCAAACAACAAGCAAGAAAAAATTAAAGTCTTCCCTGGTGGGAAGATTGTTTTCCAGTTCTTCATTGTCGAAAAAGTCTTCCTCAACCGATAAGCTAAAGTTGCAAAATTCTATGGGCACAACATCATCACCGATGATGACCAATATTAATCCGAACAGTTTCTATGGTGGTGTGGCCAATAGTCCAAGTTTTGCCAGTGATTATAGTGATTATATGAGCCATGGTGAATTGTATGCCAGCGTGACCAGTTCAGCATCTTCGATATTAGCATCACCGGTGGCCACGCGTGCCGATTTTGATAGGCGGACCAAAAAGAAACATGAATTGTTGGCTGAAGCCATGAAAGCCGGTACACCGTTTGCATTGTGGAACGGACCCACCATTGTGGCTTGGTTGGAGGTAATTAAATGATGATGATGCACGAATCGATATTTCATCTGATTATTATTATTATTTGTTATCTCTTTTTGTTATGTAGCTTTGGGTGGGAATGCCTGCTTGGTATGTTGCTGCCTGTCGTGCCAATGTGAAAAGTGGTGCCATAATGTCGGCATTGTCCGATATGGAGATACAACGAGAAATCGGCATCAGCAATCCATTGCATAGGCTAAAGCTAAGGTTGGCCATTCAAGAAATGGTCGCGTTGACATCACCGTCGGCGGCCGCCAAACCAACCCATACTAGTTTGGCGTATGGAGAAATGAATCATGAATGGATTGGTAATGAATGGCTACCATCATTAGGCTTATCGCAATATCGGTCCACGTTCATGGAGTGCTTGGTGGATGCACGAATGTTGGGGAATTTGAGCAAAAAAGATATCCGAACACATTTGAAAATGGTGGATTCGTTCCATAGGAACAGTTTCCAATGTGGTATTATTTGTTTGAAGAAGCTAAACTATGATCGTAAATTATTGGAAGATCGTAGAAGGAACAGTGAGCATGAAATTATTGGTGAGGATAAGGATTTGCATGCTAAAAGCTATGATAATTTATTTGCATTTTATATTTGTTTAGATGTATTGGTTTGGAGCAATGAACGCCTCATCCGATGGGCGTGTAGTGTTGGCTTGAAAGAGTATGCCAACAATCTAAACGAAACCGGTATACATGGTGCTTTGATCGCATTGGATGATTCATTCGATGTGAATGATATGGCCAGAGAATTGCAAATATCATCGCAAAATGTTCAAGTAAGTGTATTTCACACTCAACGATTCGAAATGGTGTTCAATCTTGATCATTCATTTTTTGCCCAGGCCAAACAAATTCTGGAGAATGCATTCAACGAGCTTCTGATCAATGGAACCGAACGTAGGCCCAACAAGGTAAACGATGATTCGGATGTGTGTGCAAGCAATCTAATTTTTGAATTTTCTCTTCCCGACCGACCGGAAACAGATTTGTACCAGTGCTTCATCTTCATCTCGAACCGGGTCCACTTTGAATGCAATCGATTCGGATCGTTTAGTATGAGCTGTAACATGAGATCACACATTTTAGGTTTGGTGGTGGTGGTCGACGACGACGACGACGACGAAACGAAATCATCCGGTATTATCCCTCGTATCCGCATCCTGATTGCTGCTTTTATCGGGCTAGTCATTATTATCGAAAAAACAACAAACAAACACGCAACTAGAATCTGTACAGAATTTTTTTTCCGTTAGTCGACTCGTCGTCAAACCAGACTTATCTTTTGTTTAGAAAAGTATTTTTAAAAAATTAACCCTACCAATGTTAAACATTGTTATGCAAATCGATCTGATTTCCTGTTTTCCCGGAAAGGAGTGTGACCGAACTCGGACATCAACTATCACCATCATCGTCGATCTTCATTTGAAAATTATGTAATTTATTTCGATTATGTGATTGTTTTTTTTTTAATTGGAAATAATGTTATTTCTTTTAATTAAATTATTATTAATTAATTATTATCAATTATTATTATTATTGGCTTCAAGCGAAAAAGTCAGAAAAGATTGTAACACACCCATACACACGCCCACACCCGCGATACTTTTGGAAATAACAATTATAAACACAATTTTTGGCGTTTTAATTTTTGTGATATTCAGTTTGAGAGGATTCAGCATTATGATCATCATCATCATCATTATCATCATCATCGTTTCCGGTATTCTTGTTGATTCTTTTTTTTTTGTAATATTCTGTTTGTGTGTATCTATTTTAAACACAAGTGCGCTAGATGATAACATGATTTGTATTGTAAAATGAGACATTGGAGACTTCCCTCACACACATACACACACATCATTTCCTGTAAAAGATCTTCGAAAAATACGAAAAATATTTCTTCGTCTTGTCATCCAACAACACAACAGCATCTACAATTACCACACAAACATACACACACAAGCAATAAATAAAGAAATGATTTTTGAGAAAAAAAACCACTTGTTGATTGTCCCCTTTTTCGTTCTCTCTCGCTCTCTCGCTTCGAGAACTTCGATGTTTCCGAATAAATGTGTGTGTGTTTCACCTTGAGGATTTTCATCAAAAATCGAAATCCTAAAAAAAACACGAGGATTGCATCAAGACAGGTTGTTGGATGGGTGATAATTGATCAAATTGAATCGTAATGAATTTGCGACTAACAACGATTTTTTGTATCCAACTCTCTCGTGTGACCGCCCTCGAATATTGATGATGAAGAACGATGATCTTGTTCAAGGATCTTGTTCGTGGATTAATTCTGTTTCTGGACAAATTCAGGACATTTCAGTGCAAATGATTCACACACACTTGTTGATTTGTTTCCATAGGAATCCGCAATTTTGCCTCCATCAGGGTTTTCCTTATGATCATCAAATCTTCTTCTTCTTCAGATGTTGTGACTGGATTAAATTACCATTTTGGGCACATGAATGTCAATCAATTGATATTGATCACACATTTGATTGATGTCGATCGTATTGATCACATGTGGATTTTAAGCATGTTTAGGCAAGAATTTTTGATGGCATGGTTACGATTTGACGATTCGTAACCATGCCGCCGCGTGACGATTTGGCCGCCGCTGTTGCCATGCAATCATGGTTTCATGGTTGTCACATGGATATTTTGATCATCTTGATGATCTAATATCATCAAGATCAGGTAGATGAAGATCAGCCAGGAGAAACCCCATCGCTGATTTAAACCTACGGCTGTCATTCGGTTGCTTGCTTGTCCTCGAAGCGATCATCATCATCAATAATAATTTCATATCCAAAGCTTTGGAGCATAATAATATTTTGGAGAAATTGGACACCACCAATTTTCACCATATCTGAAGCCGGTGGATTAACGCAAGCGAGAGAGAATGAGAGAGAGAAAAAGATTATTGAGCGGCAAGTTTAAAAGTGTGTACAAGTAAATTTATATTTTCAAAATGGTAATTAACATTGATACAAGGTTCCAGATAATTGGCCTAATTGAATTGAATTAATTGGATGAAAAATGACTTGGAATGAGCAGCAGCAGCAGCAGCAGCAGTAGTTGTAGGATCGAATTATGATCAGATGGATCAGATGTCCCGAAAATCAATCGAATCGAATGATATTATCCAACCATGATACATCGGACCACCGTAGGCTAAAATACATTGGTTGATTATGAAACATGGAAACACGACAGCTACAACAAAATGGCCAATCCTTCTTCATTCCACACACACCGCACATAGCTTTAAAATAAAAGGAGATCATCGTTGACCAATCGCAATCATTTGATTTTTTGAATCCTCGACTTAAAAATTTGTGCCAACAAGGTTCCAAAATCAGAAACATGTTCAGAACTTGTTGTACATTGAATTGCACATCGTTGATCAGTGTTTGCCATGAATCGGCCGGTGGCAAACGCGTTTTATTGGACAGTGTTAGAAGGACGGCGATCGCGTTGTTTCAAGCTTTGTCCACCACCAACCAACAAACACCGGATAATCCTCCGTATGCAAGCGTGATTTTCAACAGCGACAACAACAATGGTGGTTTCACACCGAAAAAGCCTCGTGTCCTTCTGACCGGTAGCTTCGGTCAGCTTGGTTATGGTCTGGGCACATTGTTCCGTAAACGCTATGGCAAAGATAATGTGATAATGTCCGATATTGTCAAGCCCCCCGCCCACCTACCCGACCTGGAACCGTTCACCTATATCGATGTTTTGGACAAGAACAGTATCGAATCAACGGTGGTTCAATACGAAATCGATTGGATCATCCACTTTAGTGCATTGTTGAGCTCGGTTGGTGAACAGAATGTACCACGGGCCATACAGGTCAACATTGGAGGGTTGCACAACGTGTTCGAAGTGGCCTGCAAACATAAACTATCCATTTTTGTGCCCAGCACCATCGGGGCGTTCGGCCCAGAATCACCGCGTAACATTGCCACGCCGGATTTTTGCACCCAGCGACCAAAAACCATCTATGGTGTTTCCAAAGTTCATGCTGAACTGTTGGGAGAGGTAGGTTGCTTCGAGAATTGCTCGAAAATCGCCCTAAGAATCCAAAACAACTAACCATAAAACGTTCGCTTGGCAGTACTTTTATTACAAGAACAAATTGAATTTTCGTTCACTACGATTTCCGGGAATCATTTCGGCCGATAGCCAACCAGGAGGAGGAACCACAGATTATGCTGTGGATATATTTCATCAAGCCTATGATCATGGCTCGTATGAATGTTATTTGAAACCGGACACACGGTTGCCAATGATGTACATCGATGATTGTTTACGATCCACCGTTGAGCTTATGGAATCACCGGATGGATGTTTAGGCCAAAGAACATACAACATACATGCCATGGATTTTACCCCGTTGGAATTGGCCACCGCCATTCGTCGTTACGTACCCGATTTTGAGATTCGATTCAAACCGGATTCAAGACAAGATATTGGTAAGTGTCTTCGATCGACCAATGGTCGACCAAGGATCGAATGATGATCATGATCTAATCTCTCTCGTTCTTTTGTTCGTTCTCGATCAATCAAAGCCGATTCTTGGCCACGAATCCTGAACGATTCGGCTGCACGTCGTGATTGGAATTGGCAACATCATTATGATCTGGAACGATTGTGTAGGGTGATGTTTGTGAAATTGTCCCAATACAAAGGCTTGTCCAAGCACATCGACCAGGCGGAGTTGAACCGAGCGATCCGTGATGAACAATTAATGGTGTGCGATAGCCAAAACGATCATCGCCGATTTCAAAGGGCTTATTGATGGCGGGTTTTGGCGGGCGTCATCAATTGATCTGATCTTTTCAAAAACTTCGACGACGACGACGACGACCAGCTTCTTCTTCGAAGCTTCTTTGTCGATGAAGCTTTATTATTATTATTATCATTATTTTGTTCATTTCATTTTATTACTTGTAACTAACTTAACTTCTTGTTTTCCACCATCAACAAGTGGTGGTGGTTGTAATTTGTTTTATTGTTATTTTGGCGTGTGTATGTGTGTTCTACATTTTACTGTTGTTTTGTTATATAAAGATAATATTCATTGAAACTCCGAGGATAAATGGACATGGATGGTATGGTATTCATCATCATCATCACAATGGTAACCTAACCAACCGATCAACCAACCAAAAGACAATCCCTTAAAAACGATGTGTGTGCGTGTCCTAATTCCACATCTTGTTTGTTGTTCGTTGTTGTTGTTGGCGGCCATGTTAAAGCCGTGGTAACCCTCGGCGAACAAACAAGATCACAAGTCCATTATTCATCATCGCCATCATCATCATCATCATGGGCTTAGATCTTTCAATTGTTGGCCATTATCATTGTTGTCTTCAGGTTGTTCGCAGTTGTTCAGATCGTCGGGGATCAGAACTTAGCCTAATTAGAGGTGAACACACAACAACAACAACAACATCGGAACTGGCTCATGTGGTTGGTTGTGGTTAATTGTAAATTCCTAACAACGACAACACAAGAAGCAAGAATTTAACCAAAACCAAAAGCAACCAATCGGATTTGGCTAAATGGTTGTAACCTCGGAATGGTACACAATCTCAATCTTCGCAAGAGGGGAAGCTGATGGATGGATGGATGGATGGATGGATGGATAAATGAATGATGATGATGATGAATTCTGTACACGATGTTCATCATCATCATTCATCACGATCGCCGACCTTGACATCTCTTGCGAAAAAAAAACAGATCGTGGATAGTGGTCATTCTTCTATTTCTTCCGTAAAAGACACCACCACCACCACCACCACCGTTCAACACCTGTATCGTCACCTCTCGAAATTCGAGGCTAGAATGGTCTTCGTACTGTCGATGGTCGGTGGCAATGGTAAGACACGACCAAAAAAAAAACGATACCATACCGATATTCATGCTTCGATTGTTTTTCCCGTGGTGGTGCGGTTATTGAACTTGGCACCTTGTTTCGGTGTGTGTGTTATGCAATCTGTTATGCAATTGATTGATCCCGTACAGAATCCAAGAAGAAGTTCTTTTAGAAGCTTTTTTTGCTTCGATTTACGGTTAATTGGCCGCCGATGATTGGTCGAATCGGCGCGCTTGGCGAATAACTGTAACGAATGTCGAACAACAACAGCACCGTAAGTGGAAGCATTATTGTGTAATGGAAATGCCATGGTAATGCCCACCAAGACGATCGTTTGGCTGGCTGATGGTTGATGGCAACTTCATTTGATCATCATCATCACTTGGGATTGTGTCTGGAGTTTGCCGAAACCAAACACGATTACTTCGTCTCCTTCGTCTTCTTCTCCTTCTTCTTCGACTTCGTCTTCACCTTATTCTTCTTGATCTTTCCAGCTGTAACTGGACTTTAGGACAACTTTTTTTCCATTTCTTCACCTCTCTTGATGCGTTACGTTTCGATGTCCGAAACAAATGTTGAAAGAACGAGAGCGAGAGAGAGAGACAAATGCCAGAGCAGGGGGCAAGAGCAGGTAGGCTTGAGGCATCACTTGGTCGCAATTGCATTTACCGACCGCTTCGCGGATTGTGTTTCTCTTGCTGCTGCTGGTCAATATCATCACCTGTGTGAGCTAACCTTGAACTTGGCCTGCCTGTTGTCCACTGTTTTCCAGGAAAAACATTTTGTTGTTGTTCACTATCATCATCAGGTGGTTGGTCGCAAGGTTGCGTGTGTGTGTGTGTGTTAACGGTTAGGTGACCGTTATAGTTTATATCATCATCACGACAAACATCGCCAAACACGGTGTGTAGCCTGAGAATACCGTTTTCCGGTCATTTTTGTGGGCGTATGCTGTGATTCTGTCAAATGTATTCGAAATCGAAGCATTTCCAAGCATTTTCAGCTTTCACCAGCTTTCGTGATCGTTTTGGATCGAAAATGTTGTCGCTGTGCATTATACTCAATAGCATCAATGTTCTGATGATGATGGTGGCCGCAAGTATATCATCCAACAACCTGGTCGGTGGTGGCAAAGTCGGTGATGTCGATGCATATAATTTGATGATGATCAGACATCAGACCAATGGCATCCATGGAATGCGAGCGGCGAAAATTACCGACAAGTTTGATCATGATAAAGCAATGTCAACAGCAAGTAAGTATTAAGCAAATCATTTAAGTATTTGACCAAATCTTAAATCTTGACCCGGCTAGCCTTGACCATCATCATCTTCATCATCTTGACCCTCATCAAATGTTTGTCTGTTTGTTTGCTTGTTTGTTTGTTTCTAGACAAAAATCGATCTAAAAATAGCATGATTGATCATCACCATCATCATGTTGACCACCCGGTTTACTCATCTTCATCATCATCATCGAAGATCCGAGATCAACAAAAAGGATTGATCATTCTGAACCAGATTGTTCGAGAATCTTTTCTGAAGCCAACATTTCACGAGCTTTGGAATCAACGAAACGGCCGACGGATCACCTTCTCCGATATACCCACCTTGATTGGTAAAGTGGTTCGAGGTTTGACCAATCTGACCATGGCCATCGGCCGTACAATCAACTCGGAGAATGGTAATGGATCATTGTCCCGGTTGATCACTAATCGATTGGTGGGCGTTTCCGAATCGTTGATGGGATGGGTGGAACGTTCGGTGGATGATCTACCGAGCATACCACGGTTGGATGCACAAGAATGTATGAAACGAAGCATTTGTGAAGCGCATAACCAGCCGAAAAAATATGGCGCCGTTGGGCTGATTATTCAGCTATTCTTTCCGTAAGTGCCATTTCAGTGTCTCCCTCTCTCTCTCTCTCATCTTTACAGTGGCGTGATTGATTGATTGGTTACTCCCACCACCACCACCCCCTATCCCCTCCTACCTCTTAGACCGTATTTGGACGCCGAAGATGCCAACAAGATTGTATCCAAATATCAATTGGCCGCAAGATATGGCCGAGGCGACAATGCTAATTGTGCGGCACAATACGATGATTGTATGGTGAATGTTTTGGATATCCTACAGGGAGCCATCAATATGGTCTTCTAGAAGAAAAACCGAAACCGAAGTCCGGATTCGGATCCGTATCCCAAAAATGTATTGTAAATATAATAATATCTCCAATTGGAACCTGAACGGCCCCCTGGATCCTGTTTGGATCCGGTTCCTATTTCCTATTGGATGTCTCCAAAAGTCTTAGTTCTCTCCGGTGGTATATTTTTGGTGTCGAAGACATGATTATTTACTCCTCCTTCTCCTACTGCTCCTGTTTCTCCTCTTCTTGCTCCTCCTCCTACTTCTCCCTTGTACACTAATTGTTCTCATCATCATCCACATCCTCATCATTAGTATTGTTCATCTCATTACAAAATGTGCAACGCCCACTAAACCACACAGCCTTTTCACTTATTTATTTATTAATATTTATTGAACACGACAACACACAACTATAATACACGCACGCACACAGCAATAGCTCACGCCTTGTTGGTGGTCAGTCATGATCACCAACTCCTCTGTCATGTAAGCCTATAATGTGTGGGCCTATAATGTAAACCTATAACGTTGGCCTATAATAAAACGCTTTGTAAAAAGGGAGGGATTTGAACCAATCAAATGGCTTGTACTACTATTAATTTCAAATAATAGCTCTTCAAAAGGCGGGATGGACGATATTCGAGGCCGGCGATGGTTGGTTGGCTAACGCATGCGTTGCACCATGGTTGGTGGGTTGGTGGGAAATGGTAGAGCTCCGAGTATTATTTTGGTTTGTTTCTGTGTGTCTGTCGCTCTCTGTCTCTGTCTGTCTGTTTTGGAATCCCCGAACTACTCTGAATGAATGGTTCATGGATTCTTCAAGGGAATTCCAAGGATCCAGATGGATATGTTGTTGATCTTGTTCATCGATCATCCTGAAATGTGTGTCCTCCTCGACGAACTTGTCGGAAAATGAACTTCTCCCCTCTTCGTCTTCTTCGTCTTGGTTTTCATGTTTTTCAAAGATTTTGATCTGATTTGATCTGATTTGACCGAAATTAAATTAATGGATGATAGTTGAACTGGTGTACGGTGGTGGTGTGCAATACTAATACTAAAAATAAATGTCTCATTTATTTCGTAAAGCGGTTCTTTTTCTAGTATTTTTGATTG